>PVJA010009159.1:14689-61799 GCA_004027025.1 Myocastor coypus | reverse complement strand
ACTCGAGGATATTGTCCATTCTCAATGAGTATATAAACACTCTTGCAAGTCGTGGAATGGGGTGTTATATGATTCTCAACACGCGTTCTTTTGGGCCAGGAAATGTCCTAGAATGGATTATGCTTTGACCATTAATATAGTTAACTACCAAGTTATTGTCCTTTCCTCTTTTGTTTACTGTCTCTTAGATGATTATCATGAAGATAACCTTTATGATTCCTCTCTGAGAAAGCACTGTTTATACTTTATAACATTATGACTAAAATTGACAAATAATTTTATGTATTTTAGGATCGTTCTAACTTGTCAGAATTGTCTGCATGGCACTTTTGTTTATGTTTTGTCCTTACATAAACTTAAGCTAAATGTATAATTACTGTCAAGGGAAGAACAAAAATGTCCAGCATATGCTAATCCCCCTGTGCAGTGCTCACTCTTAGTTCCTTTTGTACGCATCACCACCGTTTTTAATCTTCAAGATAAACTTCGGAGTTAACACACCATTTTTACCAAAGCAAAAAAGGTTAATTACAATTACCTATTGAAAAGCTGGGAGTGCTCTTTTAAAAAGGATGATGAAAAACCTTTCATTTAGTAGAAAGACTCAATAAATACAAAGGAAATTTCTTTTTTTCAAAAACAAAAGCTGAAATTTTAAAATTAAAAATGGTCTCTAGGGAGTTTTACAAATGAAAATTGTCATTTTAGATTTATAATGGATGATTAATTGAATTTCCTTTTTTGATATTTTAACAAATAGGAGTAGGTTCCTCAAATCTTGCAATTGTTTTTAAAAATAAGACAAAACTAAAGTTATTATATTTAAATTTAAGAATAGCAGTAGTCATTAATTTCTAGACATCATGTCTCTAAAAGTTTTGTTTCATACATATTCCTTATATTGTAACATTTACTTTTAAAATATTTTTCCTGAGCTATGCCAATATTATTATTATTACTATTATTATTATTATTATTATTATTATTATTTGTCTTTTTAAGACAGGGTCTTGCTATGCAGTTGAAGCTGGCCTTGAGCTCACTTTTGTAGCCCAGGCTGGTCTTGAACTCGCACCAATTCTCCTGCCTCAGCCTCCTGAGTGCTGGGATTACAGGCATGCACCACCACACCCAGCTGCCAATATTATTATGAATATTTTGAAAAAAAATCTGCTATAAATGATGATTATAAGCTATTGCAAAGCTAAGACTTTAGAGATGCACATATGTTTCTAAATGTGTAAGCACATATCCATATCTAGATCCTCTGGCTTCTAAAACCATGAAGAGTCAAATATAAGATTGAAAATAACTTGGCATGTGGTGTTCTTTAGGACAAGCAAATATTCCAGAGAAATTTTAAGTTTGATAAATTAGTGATGCCTTACAATAAAAGTAGTACGTCTCACGGAAGATCACAAGAGCACAGATGCTTTTAATCCCTCTGTCTCTGTCTCTGTCTCTGTCTCTGTCTCTGTCTCTGTCTGTCTGTCTGTCTCTGTATCTCTCTGTGCTTTGATATCCCAGGGTTTATCATTAAGAGAAGAGCAATTTATTCTCAAAAGCTAAAGTTGAACTATATATTAGTCCTGGGATGGAATGGAATGATAGAACTTTTAATTAGAAACTCATATTTACTACATTCATCTCTCCATTTTCGACAGTTCTAAAGTAGTTGTTTTAAATTCTGATTCTTTTCTTCATATATTTAGATTCACAAATAGAGACTTTGCTCTCATTTGTTCCACAATTTATTTGCTCAGTTAAGTCCTTGTATAATGGTTACATGTTAGACAATGAGCATACTTTAAAAATAAAAATAAAAATAAATGATCACTGTGCTGGCCTTCAAAATTTATAAACTATGGCTCAAAGACAATAATAAAGCATTATTGATGTGTAAGGTGGATCTGAGTTCATCTATCTATCATCTATCTATCTATCTATCTATCTATCTATCTATCTATCTATCTATCTATCTATTTTGTGGCTGGATCAGACCATACTGGGGTCAGACACTTGGTGCTGGGGATTGAACTGTGATCCCTGCATTTACATAAGCTTATCTAAGCAGGCACTTTAGTCCACTGAGCTATCACACCATCCCATTTGATTTCTTAAAATAACATTTTTAAAATTTTTTCTGCTTTGATTCAAAAATATTTGGGAACTACAAAGCAACCTAGATTTGGATATGATAAAAATTAGAAAAGTAAAATAAAATTCATAGCATGTTAAGTGCAATTCTTATTCAATGAAGAAAAATTATATTGTAGGACAAGATTATTTAGTCCTCAATTTGTGAGAGTGAAATAAACACAGAGGTATGTTTAATATTTGAAAAAATCAATAATATGCTTTTAACTAATATACCATCTTCTTTTTCATTAATAATATGCATTTCATTACTTTCTTTTTTCTTCTTTTTTATTTTATTTATTTATTTATTTATTTATTTATTTATTTATTTATTTATTTATTTTAAGTACTGGGAATTGCACTTAGGTCTTTGTGCTTGCAATTCAGGTGCTTACTCTCCTGAACTATCTTCCCAGTCACTGATTTCATTAATTTCTAATAAGTTTTTTACTTCAATGCTTCAGAAATGTTCAACTTATTGAAAGGTCACTAATGCTAAAAGACAAGCTTTAGATTGTCTATCTCTCTCTCTCTCTTTCTCTGTGTCTCTCTCTGTGTCTCTCTTCCTTATTATACCTACTTTTTCAGTCTTTAGTGACTGACTTATTGCACAATGCTTTAATAATCTAGTCATATATAAGCGGATAAATAACTGGTTATGTGCTGTTGTTTGATGTAAAATCTTTGCTTCATTAAAGTTGTTTCAATTACTTCTGACTTATTGCTGAAACAAAATAACTGACACTTAAAATTAAGCAAGGAAAGGCTTATTTAGCTCACAGTTAGCGGAGGTTTCAGTTTATACTTGGCTGGTTCCAAGGAAGAGTGGTACATGACAGAGAGCAGTCGTTCATAGCAGAAAACAGCGAAGAGCAAAAGGAAGAGCAGCAGCTGTGGCTCCTAGCCAGCTTATCTCTCCTCCTTATATTATAAATCAGATATGTGGGACTGGAAATGTAGAATTCACACAATGTCTATGCACTTCTCTTGCATAGGAATTGGTTATTTATAAGCTAAGAATTCTGGCTCTCTGTTGGGTCAATTAAACTTCTAAACATCTCAAGTTGACACAGTTTATCAACCAATATAATCCATCCCTTGTCAAGTTGGTAACCAGACATTTCCTTAAACTAGTTTCTAGGTATATAGACTTGCTTAATAACACTTTCAGGATGAACGTTGTATTATGACATTTTGCCCCTGAGAACCGTCCCAGAGACTCATGCATATGGAAAAGGCACTGTGGTCCACCTCTGTGAGCTGCCAAATTCTTAATAGTTTCATCACTGCTCAAAAGTCCAAGTCTCAAGTATTCTCAAAGATCTAATGCAAAATCTTAACCATGAGCCCTTGTACAAAAGAAAAATTAAATACTTCCAACATTCAATGGCACAAGAAAAACATTACCATTCCAAAAGTTATAGGCAACAGGATATAAAGCATTGGGAGCAAAGCAAGTTCAAAATCCAGAGGGGCAAACATTAAGTCCTGTGGTTTCTTATGGAGTAGCTGAAGAAATCTGTAATGAGTCATGAGTTCCACAAGCCTTTCACGGCTCTATCCCTACTCCATTTCTGCTGGTAGTTCCCATAGCTTTTTTCGGGAGCTGGCTTGTTTTCCTCCTCACAGCTTTTCTCCAGGTGATGCCAAGATCTGCTGCAAGCTGAAGCAGTAGCCAGAAATTTTTCCTCTCTTGGTCATAGGGTTTGAATGCCTAGATTCCTGAGAACTCTGAACCTAACTACAAGGAACATAGTTTATATGCTGCTGCCATTCTAGAATCTGGTGTGGCTTCCATGTCTATTCTGTAACATGGGGTTCTATAGCTTTCTTCTTAAAACAAAGTCCTTTAACCTTGTAATTCTGAGGCTGAGAAGGAGAAGGACCTGCCACCTCTAGCGATGCCCTGAGGACATCTTTTCTCTTCTCCTGTGCTCCCTGGGCAATGGAGGTCTCAGTTCTATGTTTGCAGTCTGCAGCCTTCCTGGTGGTTCCTTTCTGGTCAGATTCACAACATTTTAAATCATCCTGCTGGACTTTTTGCTCTTGACTCTAAACCTATATCTGACTAAAAGCCCCCAGCAATAGCCATGCCACTGCCTCAACACTTGACTGCCTTAAGGTTACTTTTGCAAGATTAACTAGTCCGTTGAATTTAATTTTAGTCTCAGGCAAAATCTCTGGGCACAAGCAAAATACAGACAAACTTTCTGCTAATCCATAATATGACTTGTCTACAGTCTAACAACCAGTGCAGCAGAAAATTGCCTAGTATGGGTATTACAGGCAGGCTTTCTATCAGTCTTCTTGTCTTCTGAGTTCTGACCAGAATCTCCTACAGCCAGACCCAGCTCTTTGATATTAGGTGACATATTCAAACCTTTCCCCTCTCTTCCCATAAGCCATTCCCATAAAGTTCTTTTTTTTTTTTTTTTTTGACTTCGTGAGACAGGGTCTCGCTATGCAGTTCAGGCTAGCCTTGAGCTCACTTTTGTAGCCCAAGCTGGTCTCGAACTCGCACCGATCCTCCTGCCTCAGCCTCCCGAGTGCTGGGATTACAGGTGTGAGCCACCATGCCCGGTCCCATAATGTTCTTGAACAATATTGTCTAGTAGTCATAGCAATGACTCCACTTCTCTGATATCAAATTTTTCTTTCTTTCTTTCTTTCTTTCTTTCTTTCTTTCTTTCTTTCTTTCTTTCTTTCTTTCTTGTGATACTGGAGATTGAACTCAGGACCTTTTGATTGCCAGCCAGTGTGCTTGACAGGCAGGAACTTATGTCACTGAGGTATCTCCCCTGCCCTCTGGTACCAAATTCTGTCTCAGTTACTGTCATTCCTGGGGCAAAATAAGGAACAGTCAAAATTATGGAAGGAAAGGTTCATTCAGCTTGCAGTGGAAGTTTCAGTCCATCCTCAGCTGGCTCACAGGCAGAGTGGCACATGGACAACAAAGCACTTTCATGGCAGAAAAAAACAATGAAGACCAAAGGGAAGGGCAGCAGTGTGGCTTCTACCCAGTCTCTCTCCCCTTCTTATATTATAAACAAGCTACTCTAGGCTTGGGAGTGTAGTACTCAAAGAATATCTATGCCCTCCTCTTGCACATGATGAATATGTTTGGAAACTAAGAATCTTGACTCTCTGCTGAGTCACATAATTAAACTGCTAAACTTCTCATGTCAACACAATGTACCAACCAATACAAAAGTGTAATATGCATGGCATTTCAGTTTTTAATGAGTGAGTGTAGTATTTAATATAATTGCTTCTCTCCTACAAATGAGGGTGGAGATAGGTTTCTCCACTTGTTACTTCTATTCTCAAATTCACTCTAGGGGTCAATTGCAGCTTTAACTTCAGATTTCTTTATATTCCAAATAGTGAGATGAAAAAGGAGAAAAAGACCATACTTCTTTGTTGAAAATTCTTATATATTAAACTTCCCATTAATTTTATTTATACTTTTTTAGATTGGCCAATGATATCTTAAGCATTGATAGTATCTAAAAATTGATCAATTTGCAATCTGTTGCTTTCTCTCAATATTTTTTCATTTATGTGGTCGAATGTGCCACAAGCTGTACAGCCTAGCTTGCATATTATCTGCTATTTCATTGACTGCTATATCTATAAATCTTGGCTTTTTAAAATTGTATTTTTCAATAATAAATCATTTAATGAACTAAAAGTTATTATATTTTACATTTATACAAACTCCACAAATATTTAAAGTGAGATCTCACTACATACTTAATCTTTTAAGAAGATTATTATACTGTGATTTAAACATCTTAGAAAAGATAAATCAATGCAATTACTTTCTGGACAGACTAATAAAAATAATGTAATAATTCATCCCATTTTCCCACTATACTTTCTTCCTTTCTCTGTAGTTACTCTTGATTTGACCATTCATTAGGACTCATGCTGACTAATGGAAACATGTAACAAATGAAATCTTAATGTATAAACATGGGAAATTAGCATCACGGTGCCTGGTGCAAATCATTTAATATGAGCTTTTACCACAAAAGAAAAATATTCTTGTTACTTTATGTTAGTCACTCCTCTTAATATATATTATTTTCTGTAAACATGTTTTTTTTCACTAGTTCTTCCAAACTGTGATTTTTATCAGGACATTATCTCAAGTAAATAAAACAAAATGACCAACATTGGGAAGTGAGTACGTAATAAATGTATTTTGTCATTACTGAGATCATTTGCTTTTGGTTCCTATATGATATAATTTCTGTGATAGCTCAGTCTGAGAACACTACAAAGTATATCATTGCAAATTCGAAGAACCTCTGGCTTAGCCCTGCTGTAATTCCAGCAGGACTTTTTAGGTGTTAGCATTAGCTCTCTCCTACCTAATCTTTAGCAAGCTGTAGTGGGTACCTATTCAACATGATCCAAACGCTTTCTCTTCATCTTGGCAGAGAACACCATTTGCCATGAGATAACAAGTGTTATGTGAAATGTTCAGTTTAATACTTTTAGAAACTTGTGCCCACTCTCAAAGCTTCTTCTTCTTGCAGAAGAGATACATAGGGAGATAGGTCATTATCATTTATAGAGCTTTGGACAGAAAGAAATTGATAGCCAAATGACTCATGGAGTAGATCCACTAGCTCTTCTGTGACAGAAATGCCAACACAGTAGAAATAATCCTACCATGCTCCACCTTGCATGCCTTGTGTTACTCAGGTCTGTTTGTGACTTCATCCTGTCAGCTTTTGCTGTTACATATCACTTTTACTGTATGCAGTGTGAAAGTTACTTAAATGCCTCAATGCATTTTGGCCATTCAAATTAGACTACCCTTGGGGCCCGGCAGGATGGCTCAGTGGTCTAAAGCGCCTGCTTAGGAAGGCTTAGGCAGCTGGGGTACAGCAGTTTGATCCCCGGCACCACATGCTGCGCCAGCCCTGCCCTCAGGGCAGGCTGAGCCATCCATAAAAATAAGTAAATAAACAAACAAAAGTTCTGAAACAAGAAAAAGAATAAACAAAATAATAAAAAATAGACTACACTTTTCTGAGATCAAATTGCATAATTAAAATAGTGGATGAAAATTTCTAATGTAAATATATAAGATGTCAAACCACATACATTCATCTTACAAATGCCTGCGTTAATATAGGAATTGAAAGTGCTTTGGCTTTAAAGTATTTTAAATTATTTAAAGTATAAAAAGTCAGCCAAATATTTAACAGAGAACATACACATGAGAGCAAGAGAGAGCCATAGAACCACACAAGTTTTAAAAGTTAATTTGTTACACCCAAAAGACAGTGCAGAGTCATAATCACCTGCCTGGCAAATGAAAGGCCCTGTCCTTTTAACAAAAAAGCAAAAAAACAAAGGTAAAAAACTCTTGCTGTGTTTTGAGTAATTTAATTTAAAATACTCAAAGAATGTAAGACAATGTAACATTTATTAGACATCATTTAATATCTTCAGGAAACATTGTTTAAGATTTTTGTTTCAATGTATGATTTACAGACATCAACAAAGGAAAAGCAGACTGAGAAATTATTGTAGTCCTACACATCTTCTGGTCCTGGGTTCTGGCTCCAATGTGGATTAGGCAGGCCCTGTGTGATCCCATTTATACCATGGGTTGGGTGCTGGGTCGAATATTCCCTAAGATTTTATAGTAAAATAATTTATCAGTCTGCTTTTCCTATAACTTTCAGTTATATGACACTATCTGTTATGGCATGAACAAGTTGCTAAGTGTAAGAAGGAAAATACACCAGGAGTCAGTGTTACATGGCTGATGGGCAATTGTTGCTGCACTATAACCCAGTAGCAGTTGCAATCTTGACAGCACAGGTTAGGAAACTCAGCTGCAGAATTTCCTGTAAGTGAATTTAAACATAAGCAGATGAAATTTAATTGTAGTTGTCTTAGTTACTTTTTACTCCTTGCTAGGACAAATACCCAACACCCAAAATGAAGGAAGGAAAGGTTTATTTAGGTCACAGTTCATGGAGCTTTCAGTCTATATTCGGCTGGCCCAAGGCTGAGTGGAGCAGGGCGCATCCAGTTCATGGCGGCAGAACAGCAGCAAAATGGTGGCAGAGGCAGCCAACCAAACAGGGCAGCAGAGCAACAGCTATACCTCTAATGTGTCTCTCTGTCGCTGTTTATATTACATTCAGGCTCTCTGCCTTGGGATATCTGCCCTAGACCACACTCATAGTCTCAGCCATACTCCTACCGACAATTCCATCAGTACTAAAACACAATCCCAGGGATCACGGATCAAGTCTCAATCTATAGAAGCCACGCCCCATGCTTGCATGAGGTTTTTGGGGGGACAACTAGACATAAACCATAACAGTAGTAAAAGTTACAATTGCTATAAGAAGTAGTATAATCCTATGACAAGTTTTCAAATATAACAAGACATGAAGTGCTTTTTTCCTATAAAAATATTTACTCCTGTTTTAAGTAACTATGTTTCTTTTCCATATACTACCTCAATATGGGACTTTATATTCCTTGTTAGAACAATAAAATGCATATGCAAATATGCAGTTTTAAAAACAAATATTTACTTATGTATTTATGTATTTAATACTGGGTCGCAATACACAGTGAGGACTCAGTGATCCTCCTGTCACAGCTTCCCCAGTGCTGAGATTGCAAGCGTGCACCGGTATCTCTGATCTTAGGCCAGCAAGGGATTAAGCTTACTGGCCAGGCAGGTACTTACTCTACCAAGCTATCTCCCCAGCCTTATATGTAGTTTTTTTATTATTATTTTATTTTGTTTTTTTCTTGTTTCAGAACTTTTGTTTGTTTATTCATTTTTATGGCCGGCTCAGCCTGCCCTGAGGGCAGGGCTGGCACAGCATGTGGTGCTGGGGATTGAACCGTGGTCCCTGCAGCCGCCCAAGCTTTCCTAAGCAGGCGTTTTAGACCACTGAACCATCCTGCCAGGCCCCACTATATGCAGTTTTTAAATATTATTTTATGTCAAATTCTCAGTGTCTTGTAAAATATCAGCACCTTTCCATCAACATTAATTGTTCCATGTTACACTGAAATTATTTAATTATCTCTTAAGCTAAAATTTTAGATTTCTAAATTTCCTATGCCTTTAATGAAGCTCTGCGGCCAAAACATGACTTGCAATTTTTGTTTTTTTTAATTAGAAGCAGGAAATTTGGTCTTATTAGGTCAACTACAAGACAGTCAGTCTGTAGCGTACAACTGAAAGTGGGACCCTGACTGTGGTAAATGTTTGCAGCCAGAATACATCTTCAGGAAGGACCTAACAGTGACTCACTTGTAGCTGGGGTGCGCATGGCGGAGTCTCACCTTCATCTTTCAGAACAGGGAACTTGCCAAGTCCTGACATGTCCCACTTTGCTTCGCTTATATCTGTGTGCTTGATCTTATCTATGAATTTAATTCAGTTTGATCCTGTTCCTGAGAAACCTGAAATAATCATTTATAAAAGAGATAACCAGGGTGTGCTGCTGCAGGTTGTGTCATGGTAATGACTAAAGCATTTCCTCTTAGTAGATCATCTGTGTTAGATATCTCTCCAACTCGCACTGAAACAACTCCCCGTGGAATGGCTCTGAGAGACTTCAGGTACACATCATTGAAGACTTTCAGTTCTAGCTACCTTTATCTCTTCATGCCATGGTACTATATCTGTGTTTAAATTGACATTTAAAATCTAGCAGGAAGGGGACCAGGGAAATAGCTCTGTGGCACAAGTGCCTGCCTGACAAATGCAGGGTCATGAGTTTGAAACGCGGTCCCGCCAAAAAAATAAAATAAAATAAATAAATAAAAATGAAATCAAGCAGAAGTGTACTCAAGATATCATTGTAATTCCACTGTGAATCTGATCGTCTCTTATAAGGTGACTCCAATAACCATAGTATGAAGGTAATAAGTAATTCTAATATGCCTCTCAGATAGGGTAACTAACTCTGGGAAGGACAAATGAAGAAATACACTGCCTCAAGTTTGGGAATAGGAAATACTATTTACCAAAGCGTCACTAGAAGGATAACAGGTAATGAAGCTTTATTCTGCTTTAACCTGATTGACTTTTAGCTGGGATTACAGTCATGCCACCACCTCCAGTTTCAGTGGCCTGCATAAGGCACCTGGGGTTCCAGAGCTAGCACAGCATACTGTACTGGGCATTGAACCCATGTCCTTGTGCTAGCCAGGAAGGAACTTAGACCAACAGCTATCTGCCCATCTCAGGGTAATATCTTTTATTTGTCTTTTGAGACAGGGTCTCACTATGCAGTTCAGGCTGGCCTTGAGCTCACTTTTGTAGCCCAGGCTGGTCTCAAACTCACACTGATCCTCCTGCCTCAGCCTCCCAAAAGCTGGGATTACAGGGGTGCACCACCACGCCCAGTTCCAGGGTACTATCTTAAGACTCAGAGATCACATGATTCTTTTGAATTCATCTAGTTCAAGAAAGGAAGTAATCCTCTGCATCAGACTGCATTCAATAATTATCATCCATTATGGTCCCCAGACAAGAAAGCAAGAAGTCAAGTCTCCTAAAATGTCTAAATAGAGCACTGTAGGATTTTCTATATTAGGGATATTTAAGAATGATTTTATTTTCATTTCTATGTTGATGTCAAATTTATGCCCTTATAAAAATTTTAATTGTGTTTTCACAGTTCTCTGTGTTGTGCTCAACTTGTGCGCACCTGTGCGTGTGTGTGTGTGTGTGTGTGTGTGTGTGTGTGTGTGTGTGTGTGTGTAAAGGGGGACTGAACTCAGGTGCTTGGGTTTGCCAGGCAAGCACTTATTCTAATCAGCTATCTCCCCAGCCCCAGTGTGTTCAAAACTGTTGTTTATGTGTTTGTCTATTGTATGATGCAAAAACTTATTCATTTTCTTATAGGACATTGAAAATAATTACTTAATTAATTTTTTATTTTTATTATTATTTTTTTTTTTGTCCAGGGTCTCACTGTTGACTCAGTGATCCTCCTTCTTCTACCTCCTGAGTGCTAGGATTACAGGTGCACACCACCACCCTCAGTCTCCATTGCCGGCTCAGCATGCTCAAGAGCAGGCCGGCATGACAGGCAGGGCCAGCAACCGAACCCTGGGCCCTGTGCTTCCCTAAGCAAGTGCTTAATCCATTGAGCTATATATACCACCAGCCCTGAGGTTTATTTTTAAGTTATTTTTTATTAATGCAGTGATATCTGAGTGTTAATTTATTTTAAAGACTAGCTTTAGTACATTAGAAGAGACAATTTTTTTAAGAAAAGATTTCTTTTACTTAGGCATTTTGAGATAAGTCTCACTATGTAGCCCTGGCTAGCCTTAAACCATGAGCCTCCTGTCTCAACCTCCTGAGTTTAGGGACCACCAACCAGGTTGTACCATTACATTTAACTTTAATGATTTTTTAATTATTAATAGTACCGTTATAAGTAAAATAAAGCCTTCTTTTATGTACTGAATATCCACAAAATTTCCAACTCAAGGTGAAATGCTTTTAAACAGTTCAAAATACTGAATTTTAAGGGACCATCCAGATAGCTCAGCAGATTAAAATGCCTATGTAGGCATATACATGGACAGGGCTTCCAATCCCAGAGTACTGTGCTGTCCCTGCCCCCCAGGGAACACTGAGACAACTGAGGGTGGACACGGTGGCATGCAGCTTTAATATCAGCACTTGAGAGGCTAAAAACAGGAGGATCACTGAGTTTTACCTGAGCAGTGCGATCTGGTACTAAATACATTAAGAAAAGTGAAATCTATATTTTTAAAGTGCTATTATTTTAAAAATCAATCAAGTTTCCCCATATTGACAATATATTTCATCTTGAGTTCTCCAGTAGGATAGCCATTCTTCAGCATAAAATACAAATAAAATATCTGGGCCTTGCTTTGAAATCTTTCCACCCGCCCCCACTTCTCTTTAGTTTGGTTGCTCTGTATCTCGGCCATTGAGACAAGGTTCTCTGCAATGCTCTAATTTGCTCTTTCAGAATATTTTTCAGTTTAGCAGCAAATCCTACGCCTCCTACAGACAAAGGCATTGCCTTTGTGAGCAGAAAAGCAGTTGCTAATGATTTACCAAGTGAACTGATTCTTTGACAAATACCAGTAGAATCTTTGCATGACAATAGAGAATAGAGCGCCTGAGAAAATGCACTACAGAACTTTAAAAAAGGGAAAGTGAGTGTTGTGATTTGTATCTCGTTTTCCCCCCAAAGCCTCGAATAAATTATGGGGCTGTCAAGTCAGCAACTCCAGAGGCTGGATTTGAGGGGGCGTGGCCAAGAGAGGCTTGAACCTTTAAACTGACAGCATGCGCTGTCAGAGTCTCCCGCTAGCCCAGTCGCCTGTTTCTCCAAGATATGGAGCGAATCATCCTGGAAACGTCTCAAGGTTTTGCTATGTAATTTAGGCTGCTTTAAATTATGAAACCTCCAATAACTGTGAGCTAACACTAAATATGTACGCAGAGTGGGGCACACTAGAAAAGGGGGCGCTGGTATGTCACTCTGATCACAAGAAATGATTGGAGGATTGGCACTGAACTGATTAAAATTTAAAACAATGATTATATTTTAATTCTGCAGGATTTTGTTGTAAACTTTTAAAGCTATACTTTACGTACAAAGATCCTTAAGATTGTTAAAATTCTGGTTGAATAAATGTTTTGTAAATTTTTAAATGGCGTGTAGATACAGTTTTAGATATATTTTTGGAGTTTCAATAATATTAATTAGGCCTATAATTTATATGAAAAAGGACATATAGCTCATATTACTTGTAACAGGAAACTATACTTTTGGAAGTATAAATATTTAGATTAAGCAATTCAAATTTTGAACAGAATGGTGATTTTTTAAAAAGAAAAATAGTTGGTAGGGGAAAAATGTAACCTCAGAAGTTAAACTTCAGTGGTGTACAACAACCTTCCCCTCAAATTATACATACTATTTTGTTTTGTGCTAACAATAATTTCAGCCATTGCCATCACTTTTTTAAAGAACTGAGAAAGATATAGATGTTTATCTAATAATTAAAAGTATAAAACAGATCTACACTTTAATTTGAGCATCTTTATGTATATATTGCAGCACTGTGTGCATACACATTTAAAGTAAGTAAATGGACACAAAGGTCCATTCAGTAATCAAATCAGAATGGAGGAGAAAGAATGATAGTTTTTGTCAAATTCACTTGAATTGTCATTTCCTTGACAAATCCATATTATATCACCAATTTCAAATGCTTCATCTTCCTTCTGTTACAGCGATATTAGAAAATATTTTCTCCATTTCCATGTATGGTATGGCTATATCCCACATATAAAACTTTTTTTAAGAAGAAGAATGAAATATCTGACAGTAATTAGTTTAGAATTCCCAAGTAACTGATTACATATAATCTGTTTGATGCAAATCACTATAAAATTGAGTAAATTTAATATTATCACTTCATTTTATTGTTAATGCAACTGATAGATTGTACCTTATGTTTCCTTTAAAAGAGTAATAAAAGCTATTTATCTCTGTCTGTCTATCTATCTATCTATCTATCTACCTATCTATCTATATGTCTGTCTGGTCTGTCTGTCTTTTTTTTTTTTTTTTTTTTTTTTTTTTTTTTTTTTTTTTTTTTTTTTTTTTTTTTTTTTTTTTTTTTTTTTTTTTTTTTTTTTTTTTTTTTTTTTTTTTTTTTTTTTTTTTTTTTTTGTTTTTTTTCTGGAACCAGGGATTGAACTCAGGCCCTTGCACTTGCCAGGCAAGCACTTATTCTACTGAGCTATGTCCCTAGCTTTAAAGCTATCAATATTTCATACATCATTTATGTTCAGGATCAAAGGCTGACCATTCCAATTCCTACTTCTTCCCACTTTATAGTTACACAAACCCCATCTATACTTCCAAATTTCTTATTCTAATTCCACCTTGAAACTTTTCTGTGAATACATACACTAATGTTCCAATTTATATCTAAAAAAAAAAAAAACAGTTCAATTTATTTTCTTTCTTTCTTTCTTTCTTTCTTTCTTTCTTTCTTTCTTTCTTTCTTTTTTTGTGACCTGTTCAGCCCATCCTCATAAGGTGCAGCATGTGGTACCAGGGATCAAATTGCAGTCCCTGTGCGTTTGTATAAGCTTTCCTAAGCAAGCTCTTTAGACCACTGACATATCTCACTGGCTCAACTAGTACTATTTCTAATGGTTTAAGTACAAAGCAACTGAAGACTTCTGGCTAGAGAACACAGGACCAGATTTTATAGGACACAAAAATATGCTCATGTTTACTGTTATTTATGTTTCACATTCCAGCAAGTTTAAAGTGACCTTAGAGAACTAGCTGCTTTGTCTGAACAGACCTATTTCAGTTTTACTCTCCATTTTAATTTACTTCAGTACGTCAATTTAAAAAATATGAAAAATCTTTAGTAGTTTCAGATAAAAGACAAGCAACACATAGCTTATCATTATGTGTAAGATGTGAGGAAGAAACCAGAAAAGTGCTAGAAATAGAAATTGCTAACAGCAATAATAAGCTCAATTAACATTTTAAAAAGCTAAGCCCCTATGCCGGCCCCTTATTTGCAAATTGTCTGGTTTGTGCATATAAACTTCGATGCATACTCTGAGGTTAGCTTCATAATTAGAGTTATTGTTGTGCTAGCTGTAGAATTAATTCTCATTTAGGAGAAAGAAATAGAACAGAGTCCTAAGTAATAGTTGACTTTCACCATGGTAAACGAAATAGCTCTTCCAAAATTATATCTTTGTACATAAATTAATACAAAGCTTGTCTCACTTTATTTTCATTTCAATTATCATTATCAATACATGTGTTATAAAACAATTCTCTGCTAGGAGACCAGTAATTTTTTACTTAAATCCAAAACCAAGAATCACAAAATATTTCAAGAAACTATCAATAAGGAAAAACAAAATAAACTGAGTAAACAGAAGAAATCATACTGAAAGTGTGAGGCAAAATAACTTACATGCTTTTTACCTCTAATTATATATGTGGACTGCAATAAAATAATGTTGATACAATTGATCTAATATTAGTATCATCAGAGAGAAGTTATCATAATTTACCCAACAAGATAGTGCATACATTAACCTTGGCATGACTTTTTGCATTAAAAAAATACAGAACTATGTGCTAAGATACAATAACAATGACAATAATAGCAACAACAAACACTTAACACAACAAAACCAGAATAATGACCAATTTCTAGTCTCTTTTGATTCTTAAATTCAAAGCTGGTTTCCAGATCACAGTAAACTTGCTTTGAGAAAAATATGATCTAAAGGTGAAATCACAGGCATGATTCTAAATCCTTAGCTTATCCCTCAGAAAAATTTAAGATTGTGCCTCAGAAACCATAAAGAGAGAAAAGCTTCCAAGTGCAATGAAAATCTTTAATATATATTTCAGTCATTCACTTGATCTCGCAAAATCCCATAATGAAATAGTGTAAGTAACACAAGAAACTCAGAGATAATTTGGAAAAGTTGTATTGGTGGGAAAATAATTATCTAAGCTTAGTACTAATTGTAAAATTAAAAAAGAAACTTCAAATTCATCAATAGTTAGCATGAAAAGAGGATAAGAAAATTCATCACATGTTGTATTCCAGTATGACTGAAAGAAAGGCTGCAGCCCAAAACTCAATGTTGAGCCATATTTCTTGAATAACACCACAGATAACAGAGTTGAGCACTCATTAAAACAATACCAACACTCTCATCTGAATTTCAGAATTGTTACCCATAATTGATGACTTTGTCTCTCTTCCTTCAAAAGGAGATGTCTAGAATGGTTACTTCATATTGGCCCCATGTGTAATTGTTACTTTCATGCCTCTGAGCCATTGTTTATAGCATACACATTTTAAAAGAAGAAAGACTCGCTTAGTTTATAGTTTCCAGTGAGTTCAGTCCAATGGCAACTGGCTCTAAGGCAGAAATGCAGTGGAACTGCACGAAAGAGAGCTATTCACCTATAGCAGCTCGAAGGAGAAAGAGTCGGTGAGTTGGGCTCTTCTAGCTCACATGAGGAGGGACCCATGTCCAAGCTGGCTTGGCCTCCTAATAGCACATGTAGCTACTGAATTCACTAATACTTTCATGACAATAACACCCATGTGATCTGATTAACATCCAAATACATGAAACAAGGGGCTCACTTTGTAGATAATTCATAGCTGGACTTCAAAACTTTTGTATCTCTTCTTTATGCCAGATACATTTACATCATCATGAAGAGTTTTTTTTTTTTTTTTTTTTTTTTTTTGTCTTTTTGAGACAGGGTCTCGTTATGCAGTTCAGGCTGGCCTTGAATTCACTTTTGTAACCCAGGCTGGTCTCGAACTTGCACCAATCCTCCTGCCTCAGCCTCCCAAGTGCTGGGATTACAGGCGTGCGCCACCACACCCGGCTATGAAGAGTTTAATAGTCCAAGGTCTTAATAGTTCCAGCCCTGCAAAAAATTTGAAGCCCAAAGTTTCCTCTGAGATTCATGGAGAATCCTTAATTGTTATTCCTTATAAAAAACAAGAGCAATAATAGAAACAAAAGAGTCACATTAAATTGGATCAGGGAAAATATTCTCATTCTAAAATGGAGAAATAACAGGACAGAAATTGAATTAGTCAAGACTAAATTTCAACAGGACAAGCATTAAATCCTGTACGTCATGCTAAAACAAATCCTGTAGGTCCATGTCCAGCACCCAGGGGCAAGTTGTAGTGAGACATGAATGCTAAGATTTAGGTGGCCCAATCCCTGTGGCATTGCCAGTTGCTGCCTAAATGGCGTGCCATGTTGGCTTGCTGTTCACTGCTTGTGTCTTTCCTCAACAGAGTGCCCACACTCCTTTTATCTCTAATTTTCTAGGCTTCCACTGAACTTTGGCTCCATTTTCAAAGCCTCATTCAGTGTGCTTTCCTGGGCACAGTGCCTGACCTTTGAAGTCTCACTTTGATATCTGGGTGACAGCCTCTCTGACAATAAAACCTTTCAATTCTGCCTACATGCAAAACTGGCAGCCTGTGGATGATGTCAAGTCTGTAGCCAGTTCAAGCAGTGCTAGATCTCTTGATAACATAATTTCTATGGCCTCTGAATAACTGCATGGCTGGCCACTGCATGAGCATCTTGGGCAATCAATTTCTTAGGTTACTTGCAACAGAAGTCCAAAGATTTCCTTTTCAAATGAAATATACTTTTGCATCTTTAAGTTTACAAAGAGTAAGGTTTTGGTGATTCTGAAAATGCCTTAAACTTACCTTTCTTAACAGTCTGATCCAAGTTATTTGACTTCATTTTATTCCTAATTCCTTCAGGAGTCATGCTTTCCCTGGCACCAAATTTGTAAGCATTTTCTTTCTGGTCAGGGTCCAAGTTTATTAAATCATTCAACTTGATCTTTTTCTCTGATTTTCGCTGTTAATCTGGCCTACAAGAAGCTAGCAGCACCCATGCCAAGTTTGAATATAAGAAGCGAGCAGAATCCATGCTGTTGTGAAATGTCTTTCCCAGGATCAATTACAGTATTCCCCAACCTTCAAATTAAATATTCTGAAAGGTCTAAAAATATGGAAAAAGGTAGACATGCTTTTGCCAAAATATGACCCACGTGGCCTGAATGTGTCTTGCACTCCAATTACCAGTGAAGTGCTTGATCCCTACTTACTGCTTCTCAGCCTGGTCATAATTGTCTGCATTTCTATTAGCACTTTGATCCTTTGGGCGATGACCAGAAACACATATCAAATCTGCTTACAGCAATCTACGGCTGTTGCAGATGGTATCTGCAAAACTTTCCAAGCTCCTTTTACAAACCATGTCCAAAAGCACTGAACCACATACTCTGTACATTCAAGTGAACAACCTTACATCTGCGACACCTAAATTGCTTTCCTATTGCTGGAACAAAGTAAATGAGGAGAGGTTTATTTGGCAAAAGTGTCTAGTTGGTTCAATCCAAGTTCAGTTGACTCCAAAAAGAAATGCATGATGAAAGGTCATTTTGGAGGAATGCCGTCCTCCTTTCTGTACCAGAGGGAGATGAGAATATTCTCTTCCAGGTTGTACTCACACTAACCTATCTCAGACTAGGTCCACTGATTGTATCTTGTCCCCGGATCCAGTTGCTTTTCAGCCAAATGATATTTTCAAGGAATCTTTGAGATATAAGCCATAATTCACTGCTGTGTATTAAGACCCAAGTGGTGGGGAAAGTCAACACCTTGGCTGTATGTCAGATGAAAAGAAATGGCATTCAGGAAGCAGTTCCCAAAATACTACTTGGGTCTCTGACTGTGTGATTAGGAGGGAGGATTATTCTGACTCTCAAATCGGAGTCTTACGATGTAATAATAGATCAGATCCCATGGATCTTGGAGAGGACTGAGTGATTAAAGAATGGGGGAGGGTGAGAGGCATTCCTTACTGGTGGAATGCCTGCCTTGCATGCATGAGTCTCTGGGTCCTAACTAGTGCTTACCATCATAAACATTTCAGGAATTCCTAGAGTTCAAATCATCATCATAAGTACATTCTCTGAGGTTTGATGAATACAATAAGGGATACATATTTTTAAAAGACACAAATGTAATCAATTGATGAAATATAAAAGTGGTAAAGATGGCATCTGATATAAATTTGATCCAAAAATAGACACTAAAATGCTTCTCGGTATGAGGTAAGTACTGCAGTTCTCCTGAACATATTAATGTATCTTTTAGACATATTAGGGCATTTCAGGTGGCAAAAGCTTATGTAAGTGGGAGATGAAATGGCCATCTCTATTCAGCGCAGAAATAGGGAATCGGCCACATTTTGAATTGTAGCAGTTTAGCAATCTTTTCCCTTATCTATATCACTTTTCATTTTATATGTCAATTAACAAATTGAAGCACAAGAAGATAATAGAATATGCTATAATTATAGTATTTTTTGGAGTGACCAATTTTCACTTAATTTAATATAGTTTATAAATACGTACATTTGGTGACTAGTACAATATGAATAAATAAGTAAATGTTATTTAACCAAAAATCTCTTAATGAGTAAAAGAATAACATGGCTATCATTTTGGTATTCCTCACACCCTATTTTGTTATAAAGGTATAATAAGTCAAAATTCAGGAGAGTTAGCAAATTTATGTCTTATTTGATCACATTTTATAATCTTGATATTTATGCCTAGATGTATCCTAATTTTTCTATAAAGTATATAGCGCCTCCTCAAAAAAAATATTCTGTTTGTCTCAGAAGCTTCCACTTTTGACGAACATTGTATTTAAACCAGGATCTTCTTTCTGCCTTGTGAACTATATCAAAATAGAATGAAATGAGCATAACTATATAAAGGTTCATTTTATGTGTTAATGTTCCTAAATGGGAACTGAGGTCTTCAGTTTTGATTGTTTCACTTCATGTGGAGAAAGAATACTCCAGAGAAATAAAAAGATTTCTAGCCCAAAGTCAGCAGCATGAGCCCATTCAACTGACCACGGGATGCTGCTACCTCTCTGCTGGATTAAAACTTCAAACCCATTAAGCAGGCTGGAAACATTATAAATTCCTAAGTCAGAAGTTCAACGGGCAACATGGGACGATGCTTCCTGCCTTGAGGTTTTGTAATTCCTAGATGTAGATGTCATCTCTTAGGGCACAGCGTCCAATCACCGTTGTCATGCTTTTCCTGGGCTGGACAGATAAGAACCTGTTTGCTCCATTAATTGGTGAATATTAGCACTGCTTTGGGGGGAAAAATCTCCAATAATAAGTAAGTAAATAAATAGTGCTTTGAAATCTAAAGTGACATGTTGTCATTGTTAGATCCGAAGTACTACGTTGAAGCTTCACATGCTGTTGTTGCCTTTTGTGTTCTGCCTTTCCTGCTAATTATAGGGAGCTGGGAGGTAGGGCAAGACGAATTGGACCCAGTTTGTGAGAGTGAGACTTCTTACTCTTATTTTGTAGGAAAACTGAAGAAATGACTACAGCACATTTCACAATTTCTCTAGCTGTGTATCTAGCAAATATTATGTCCAATTCAAAAATCATTGCAAATATTGACGTATAGTGATCGTATTTTCAAAATAATCACTACATATGCAACAGTTCAGGAAAAATAGTGTTTATAGATTTATCTCTCAAAAAAACACTACCACCAATTTTAATATCTATATAAGTTTTGTGGAGGCAAGTATGTGTATGGTTTATCTGCCCATTCAGTGAAAATAATTATTACTTGCTTCTGCTTATATTATACGATATTCTCTGGGTAAACAATAGATGAATTATTTAGACAATTTAATATTGTCTCTTTGTATTTTAGGGAAGGGGCTACAGGGTGTTCAGGGTCTTACTATTAGATCAGACTCGCAGAGATCCACATGTTTAGAGCCTCCCACGAGCCAGAATTACGGGCATATGCCACCACATCCATTCTCAAATACTATCTCCGTGTGCTCTGGTGCTGGGACTGGTATGGCGGGCCCCCAGTATTGAACCCCTGGCCCTGGCTCCTGCTTACAGGTGCTTTAATCCACTGAGCTATTTGGCCGGTTAGTCATGATGTTTTGAAAAAGTTCTGTAAGTAGTATAAATAAACATGTATTTTAAAAATTACTAATTCTAAAATTAATTTCTTGCTCAGAATTTTGTAGATTTTATATAAAGTAGACATGCTGACCTAGAAAAATGAATTCAAAGTTTACTAGCTTATTAAAGTATGTGCTTTTTGTCATTTTTCATTTTATTTTAATTTATATATTTATATATAAATTATAAATATATATATTTATATATTTGTATATATTCTCTGTTAAGTATTTTACTTAATCTTACCATTCTGGGATATTCTGACCAACATGTACAAAAAAGAATGTCTCCTTTAATTGTTTTTTTTAATCTTTTTTATTTTTTTAAGAGAATAAAATAACTTGGGAAATAGCTCAGTGATATAAGCATTTGCTGAGAAAGTACAAGAACCTGAGATCAATTTCCAATACCAAAGTCAGAGAGAGAGAGAGAGAGAGAGAGAGGGAGAGAGAGAAAGAGAGAGAGAGAGAGAGAGAGAGAGAGAGAGAAACAAAAAGCATCAGAAATTATACAGAATTTCAGTAAACAAGATGATAGGAATTGAACAAGTGTTATTATACTGCTTATTGTTATTGTCAAATTAGTTGTTCAGATTTAAACCATCTTACTATCCAGCTTACCCTAAGCTCATGCTTAGGGAAGCATAGGGACTGGGGTTAGATCACTGGAACTACATGCCACACTCAACTGGCTAGAGTTCCCGTGTGGTGGTCCTTTCCTGTAATCACAGCTCCGGGGAGGCTGGAAATTGGAGGATCACTACAAGTCTGATCAGCATAGTGAAACCCTGCACAAAATACAGATTACCAGATGGAAGCATACAAAGTTCATGAAAAAAGCATTAAAAAGAAGAAAAACTTAAGAGCCTGGCATGGTGGCCTGTAATCTCAACATTTAGGAGGCTGAGGCAGGAGGATCGGTAAAAGTTGGAGACCAGCTTAGGTTACAGAAGTGAGCTTAAGGACAGCCTGAACTGCATACTGAAACCCTGTCTCAAAAAGACAAAAGAAGAAAAAAATTTAAGGATTGACTGTTCCTTTCAACAGATCAGTAGAAATCAGCATTATGTTTGTCCAGCTATCTGGAATATACACATATGTATTTTTCCTTTCTTCTTTCTGCCTTTTCTTCTTCCTTCATCCTAGTTATTCGTTCCCTTTGATCATTTTATTTCTCTTTCATAATATCTGTTATAGCATCAGATGTTATGTAGTCTTTGAGGTCTTCACACTAGGCAGACAATAAAAGTTTTACACATGAGGGTCCTATTTGTTTCACTTACAAATACCTAAAAAAGCCTTGAGTTTATCTTTCCGTATAAGTAAACAATATTCCATTTTGTAAAAATGTCACATCTTTTATATCCATTCCTGAGTTGATGGGCATTGTTTCCAAGGTTTAGGCATAACACATTGCATTGCTATAAACAGCACGCATATATTATAGTGATATGATGATTACAATTCTTCTGGGAAAGTACCCAGGAGAATACGTGCATTGAACAGAAACCCTAATTCTTATTGTGTGTGTGTGTTTTGCTTTGTTTTGTTTTAGTGATTTCCACAGTAGTTATACCAGTGCACTCCCAACAACAGTGGAGAAATGTTCCTCTTTATCCTCACAGCACCTCCAACATCTATTATTGGTTTTCTTCCTGAAGACAGCTATTCTTTCTGGAGTAAGATTGAATCTCCATGATTTTAATTTGTTTTTCTCAAATGAGAAATTATGTTGAACATTATTTCATATATTTATTTGCCATATATTTCATCTGAGAAGTGTGTGTTGATTATGGATTCCCATTTTTCCCCATTGGATCTTTGAATTTTGTGGCCTGAATTTGAATTCTTTGCAAGTAAGTTGTATTGACATGAAAAAACATTTCAAAAAGTTAGATCCAAATTCATACTTTGATGTATTCCACAAGTATTTTGGATTTTTGTTCATGAAAAGTCTGTCTACTCCTATGACTTGAAGATTTCTATCTTGTCTTTCAGTGGATTTATTGATTGTATTTTAGTATTTATGTCTTTGAACTATTTTGACTTTAGTTTAGTATATGGTGAGAGACATAAGTATAATTTTAGTCTTGGCATGTGAATAGCCAGTATTTCCAGCACTATTTGTTAAAAAGCCTATCTTTCCTCCAGTGAGCATGTTTGGCCCCTTTCTCAAAAAGAACGTGAGAGTGAGTGTTTTTGTAGTTGTGTCTGTCACTCCTAATCTGTCACATTAATCCTCAGGTCTGTCTTTATGTCAGTACTATTATAATTTTATCACAGAAGCTTTGTGGTACAATTTCAGAAGTCATGATGTTTACTGCTTTTCCACTGTTACACAGGGCTGTTTTTGCTACTCTAGGTCTCTCATGGATCCAGATGAATTTTAGGAATATTTTCTCTAGATTTGTGAGGTGTTCTAATGGTATTTTAATAATGATTGCACTGAATTATTCATTTTGATAGTACGATAATTTTTACAATTTTGGATCATTCTGTCATTGAACAAGTCATATCTTTACATTTTCTGAAATCTTCTTTCATCTGTTTCCAGACTGCTTTAATTTTCACTTTGTAGAATTTTACTTTGTTAGATTGATTCCAGAGTATTTCCTTTTTTGCATGCTATTGTTAAAATTGTAGGTTCACTGACTTATCACTCAGTATCATCATAGTTCTTGTAAATAAATATTATTCATATTTTAGTGTTGGCATTGTCTCCAGATAGGCTACTGAATTTTGGCATTAAATCTATAATTATTTTGGTGCTCTTTGATGTGAAATATCATATCACCTGTGAATATTGGTAATTTAACTTCCTTTTTAATCTTTATTCATGTTATTTCTCTTTCCTACATAATTGTTCTGCCTAATGATTCCAGAAATATATTGACTAAGAGTGGTTACTTTATACTATCTGCCTTGTTCCTCATTTTAAAGTGAAGGCTTTCAGCTTTTGTCCATTTAATGTAATGTTTGCTGTTGGTTTGTCATAGATGGCTTGTTATCAGGTTAAGATAGAGACCATCTCTTCAAATTTCCTGTAGGGTCTTTCTTTTTTTTTATCATGAATTAGTATGGAACTTTCTTGAAAGCTTTTTCTGTATCTATTGAGATGATCATGTGAATTTTGTCTTTGTCCCTGGTGAAATACTATATTATATTTATTGATTTGTGTATTGAATGGTGTCTGCATTCCTTAAGTGAGTCCTATTTTGTCATTCATCAAGTGCTGCATTCTGTTTGTTAGTATTTTATTGAGGAATTTTGCATCTATATTCATTAGGGACATTGACCTGTAGTTTCTCCTTTTTCATTGGGACTTTTACTGGTTTTAGTATCAGTGTAATACTTGGATCAAAGAATGAGTGAGGGAGAATTGTTTCCTTTTCTATTGCATTAAATAGTCCCTAAAGTTTGTAGAATTCAGCTGTGAGTCCATCAGGATCTGTGCTGTATTGTGTTGCTAAGTTGTTAATTATATTTTAAGTTTCATTGACCAATACTAAGTTATTCAGAATTTTTAATGTTTCCTTGATGCAAGTTTGATAATTCATACATATCTAGGGATCTGTCCACCACTTCTATGTTTTCTAGCCTGTGAAAATAAACATTTTCAAAGTAGGTTTTATTGATCTTTTGAATTCCTATTTGATATGTAGCAATTTTCCCTTTTCATTCTAACTGAATTTTAATTTTTTCTTTTCTCTTTTTGATAAGCTTTTCTAGGGATTTTGTCAATTTTATTTAATCTCAAATAAAAACTCTTCAACTCAATAATTCTTTGCGTGAGTTTCTTAGTCTCACTTTCTGAATTTCTGCTCCGATCTTTACAATTCCCTGCATTCTTTGTGCTTGACTTGCTCTTCTTTTTCTTTCTTTCTTTTTTTTTTTTTTTTTTTTTTTTTTTTTTTTTTTTTTTTCTTTTGAAACTTGAACTGACAACAGTTCTACAAAGCACTGTATATGGTCCAAAGTTAATCCTGAGGGGATTTGACCTTGAAAGATACAAAAGATACACAGGTCTTGCTTTAACTTGCCCTTGATCACCCAGTGGGAAAGCTTAATTATGAGGCATGAAATGCAGAGCTAGATTGGTGTGATGACCTGTAGGAGGCTTGGGTCAATAGCCTCCAACGTTGTCAATTTCACTGGTGGCCCACTGCAACTGTGGGATATTGGACTGTATATGCATCTGCTTCCTCTTAGTAAAAAAAATTGTTTTTTTCTTTCCTTACCAATATCAATTGGAAGGTATGTCATGCCCACACCCTGTGCTCTGTATAACTATTGTGAGGACAATATGCAGTGTGTCAACTGTTAAAAAAATTGTTTATAGAAAGTGTTAATGTTTTAATTGTTTTGTTTTGTTTTTGCTTTTTGAGACAGGGTCTCACTATGCAGTTCAGGCTGGCCTTAAGCTCACTTTTGTAGCCCAGGCTGGTCTCGAACTCACGTCGATCCTCCTGCCTCAGCCTCCCGAGTGCTGGGATTACAGGCGTGCGCCACCACGCCTAGCTTGTTTTAATTGTTTTGATCAGTCTTATATACCTATATCTATTAATCTAAACTGATCCAATGACAAAAATATGTAATATAACCATTGTTAAATTATTCTGGTTTTGAAATTCTGTACAATATGTACTCTTATTTGTAACTGTTTTTCTATCTTTGTTTCTGCTATTTTTAGTCTTTAAAATAACACAAAAAATAAAAAAGAAACGAATTTCAGCATGAGGTTGTTTATTTGGATCATTTTCTTTCCTTATGTGAGAATTCACTGCTACAAATGTCCCTCTTATGACTATTTTCCCTGTGTCCCAGAGGTCCCAGTAAATTGTACTTACATTTTTATTTGATTTAAAGTATTGTTTAAGTTCTTCTTTAACCTCATCTGTGACTCATTGGTATTTCAGAAGAATGTCACACTTATACAGGTTCAATTGACTATGGATAAAAATAAGAAATAAACAAACTCTGCCTCTGTGCTGATACACCGAAATTTTCTTGTCATGATTCCCTACAAATGACAGTATTTCTATAGGACTGCTGTTATATTAGCTATTTTCAATAAAACATAAAATGATATAAATTAGTGCACTATATGCATAAATTGCCTCAATGTATTATTCCACTTATATAGGGACTTGAATGTCATTGGATATTGGAACCACTGCTCCGTGGATGTCTGTGCCATACAGTTGTTTCCCAAGCTACATCTGGGTTTACAACTTGATGAACCTATCATAGATTGAATATATAAGTAGAAATGCATTTAATAAATACAGACAGTAAGAAGAAAGGAGATAAAGTTTCTCTAATGGGAAGGGGAGCAAGAAATGGTGGCAGCACAGAGGGAAGGGAGGGCACTATGATGAAAAAAAGAAATTAAGATCTCTATGTACTAAGTTGGTGAGATGGCTCAGCAGACTAAAGCATCTGCTTAGGCAAGCTAAGGCAAGTGCAGGGACAGAGGTTTGCTTCAGACACCACATGCAATGCCAGTCCCCTGCCCCAGGGTAGGCCGAGTGGGCCAGAGTCCAGGTGTAGTGGTGCATGCACATAATCCCAGCACTGAGGAGGCTGAAAACAGGAGAATCACTATGAGTCAAAACTGCATAGTGAAGCCCTGTAACGACCAAATACATTTAAAAAAGAGTGATGTCTATGTTCCAAGTCCAGGTGATGAAAGTAAACATTATTTACTACAAACATGCATTAATAAAAATGTACTTAATATGTATTATATACCAAACACCTTAGTTTAGTAACATGGTACACATGATCCTGCAATTATGATAGCTTAGTATAAAGTTTTTATTTTACCATAATGCAGAAGCTATACATTTATATTGAGTGGGATAGTGGTAAATGGCATTTTGAATTTGGAATTTTGATCATCCCACACACACGATACTCAATATGATGCAGGGCGGTGACTAAACATTCTCTAAGTGCACAGGCACCACATTTGTGCATTCCAGAGTGATGCAGAGGCTGCCTGCAGCTGGCCTTAGAAAGTACTGTCTGGCATAACTCTAGCAGTAGGAATGATCAAAATTTAGAATTTAAGCTGGTTTATACTGAATGTATATCATGTTTGCGAAAAAGTTAATTCTAAAATCTCAAGAGCATTTGCTGTGTTTTAAAACTTGCTAACTCAGGGTTACAGGAAACATTTATTCTTGAACAGAATACAAAGCAATAACCCAATATATCAAGGTATGTTCTAACATATTATAAAAAGAAAACTAACTGTAAAACAGTAATGGAATAATAAAAGTACAAAGATATGTTAATGAATACATTATTTTGTACAATATTTATGAAAAACAAGGAACAAATGTCTGTCAACATGTTATCAATACATCATTATTTCCTCGTAGTGCATTATAAACAAATATGAGAATTAAAATAATATAAAAAGCTTCCTGAGCCTCAAAAATATAATGGTGATTGAAATGTGAAATCCCATTCAAACGGCACTAGTTTAAATTATATAATGTCAAATATACCCTAAAAAAGCCTGATAAGAAAAATCCACAAATATAAGAGTAGTTATTAGGTGTACGGTTTCAGCGAATAGCTATGGAGCTGGACTTGTGCTCTTTGGCAAATGTTAGTTATTCAACCTGACTTAAGAGTATATGCCTGTATTATAGCACTTTGGGAGGCAAAAGTAGGACAATCACACATTGAGTTTCAGTCTGGGCAACTTAGAGATTTAATAAAGAAACTCAAAGTAGAAAATAAAAGAGCTGAGAATGCAATTCAATGGCAAGGGTTTGTGTTTAGTCCCATAAATGTAAAGCCATAAAGGAGTAAAGGAAAAAAAGGAAAAATAACATGGAATCCTTCTCTAGCTATGTTCTGTTTCTATAAAATAGTTACAGTGTTGTATAAACACTTTATTTGTATATCATTAGGTAATTATTTCACTTAAATCAAATAATCATATATATATATTTCAATAAATGTGCTTACAGAGAAAGATCTATGACAGTCGTTATAGGTGAATAAATTTTGCTCTGATGTACATTTCACAGCCTTCTAAAGATTAATTTTTGAATGCTATGTTTTATGTTTTATGATAGATGTAAATCTGAGGAAAAAGCATTTCCACCTCCTTGTTATATGGCAGAAATCTAATGTGAACATACTTACATTATGTAGTCTTTACATAGGTGTGTATTTTGTATATGGTGTGTCTGCATGTGTGGTTCTGATTATGCTAATGTGCTCTATTCGCAAAATGACCCAAACTCTTAAGTTGAATAGCTCTGAGAATGTACAAAAGACACTCAAACTATCTGCAACAGTTTTCCTGTATTTTAGTAGCTGGTATTATTTTCGCCATGGGACAACACATGTTTCTAATGCTTTATCCTTGCAGATATATGTGCACACATACATTCACAATCAATGTGTGCATAGATAGATAGAATCTATATACATACATTCATGAATATTTCTCTGTAGAGAAGTAAACAGCCATTTAAGAGCTTGCTTTTCCAGTCTCTACTTTTCCATAGCTTGCTGATCAAATAAGTGGAACATGCTGTTCGCAGAGGTCTATTCGCTCTCAGGGACGATGCTTTCCAGTTGGCGTGCTGCACTGCTTCTCTGTATAAAATTTAAACCCTGGAATTTTGTAGCTTTCAAAGTACAACATAAGGTAGATTACATCTTCACTAGTGAGCCTGCCAATTTCTGTATTTTTGAGAGGATAAGAGATAAGAGAGGGTGAAAGCCAGGGGAACTCTTGAAAGAAATATGAAGAGATCCAGGGCAGAGAAAAGAAAGTGAAAAATAGAGATCAGAGAGAAAATATTCTTATTATGCATCAGCTATTTCTTGAGTGGGTAAATATGTTTTCATCTTCAAATTCTGTGTTCAGTCAAATATCCTTCCAAGCTCTGTTTCCTGCTGATGATACTGTTGCTCCATACTCTTGTTTCTGCTGAGTGAGTTTTGCATTTTTATAAGGTCTGATTATAAAATGAATGACCTTAAGACCAGTGTTACCAAGCGATGTTGCTAATGGCTTTAGCCTAAAATACAGTGGTAGGAAGATAAACAGATCCAGTCAACCAGGTGTTTATACCTTTATTGCATTTTACATCTTGATGAAATTTAATTGAATTGTCAAGATTCACAGTGAATTATCTGGCATTGAGGTTTTTCTAGTCCTACATGTTAGAATATCTGAAATTTCCAAAGCATAATTTTTTTTCAAAGCATAATATTTTTTAGACCTAGTGAAAATATGGGTAAAAGTATGGAATATTTTAAAAATGTGGAATTAGTTTTTACTTCTATTGCTTGAAAAAAATAATTTAATGCTCTGAATTGTTCATGTGTCTTACCTTTTAAGTGTTCCTCCTATTTCTCTGACAATACCATAAATCAAGAAAATATAGCTGCTAAAATGCTAACTTCATCAGCACCATATGCCTGAAGAAAATATTAAATATAAGGTATTGCATGGAGTAGATGGGGTTTATGATAGGTTGTGAGTATAGTTTGAGTTAATTTATACTGTAATGTTCACATATACAAATCTCTTCAATGTATTAGTAGTGCCAATATCATCACCTTTCGATTTTGTTTGCTTGGCTCTTTCAGGATTATAACGGTTTTGCCACACCCACTTCAGTTGGAAAGTGTATAAATTCAAAGTCCTTCTAAGCTACTATTGAGGTAAACTATTTTAAGAGGACAGAATACTTCATTATGTTTATTGTGCAAAATCTCATTGTATTCTACATTCTGATCATTCTAAACTTCTAAATTAAAATTGTAATCACTATGCTCTAGAAATTTGTTACACCATCTCATTATGTTGCTCAGATTTATACTGATATTCTGTCCTATCTCAGCCTCCTCAGCCTTGGTTTATAGGTGTGTGCCACCATGCCTGGTTTCGGGACCCACAAATTGCACCTGGGGTTCCAGGACTGGCTCAGCATAATCTACTAGGTTAGAACCCACTTGCCAAGCAGGCTTTTAGACCCTCAAGCTATCTTCCCTGCCCTAAACTGTTATTGTAAATAGCCATTCTGAAAATGTATTATCATTTTCTAATCAAAGATGCATATGTACTTATATATTTCCATCTTTAAGACTTTCACAATTTGTCTATGTATCATTTTTCTCTGTAGTTACCTGTTGTATATCCTCTCTATCATAAGAGTAGCTAAATTAGACAGAAATGAATATACAGTCAGAGAGTGACTGGGCTCTCAAGGAAGTCAGAGCCAAAATAAAGACATCAGAACTGTGGATGGCAGTGCATTTGAAGAAGGCCAGGCCTCAAGATAAAGAGGCAAGGACCAGTCACACATGCCTGGCAAGAATAGTAACTTGATGGTATGCTATAATTACACAAGTTAGTCCAGTAAGTGCAAATAGGCATCAGTGGCCCAAGTGGCTGACCAGAACATCTGTACCTGTCCCTCCCCTAAAACTCCTTCATCTTTCCATGTACATTTCTATGTGACTCATTGCTTTGTTGGATCAGTGTTATCTAAGTTGCGATACTTGTGATCCTGTAGGTTGCTTATAGCTTGATCATGTTGTGCCCACTCTATAATACTGTGGTTTTAATTGCTCTTGACAAAAAGGTTTTGGTTGCCACCTCACTTGAGATCCCTCTTGGAAGTGCAGGGGCTACTCTTCTCTCTGTACTTCCAATAAAACTTTCCTAACTTCTTCCTTTGGTTTATCACTTCATTCCTTAATGATTGAGTCCATGAACTGTACACATTTGACATCTGATAGCATGGGAGTTATATTTCCCCTATACGATCTAGATTACATTTGAAATAGTTCACAGGTTCCGTTTGCTCCATCCACTGGAATTTGGCATAATTTCAGCTTTTTTAAAAACTTTATTTTATGTTATGTCCGGCTCAGCTTTCCCTGGGGTGGAGCTAACGCAGTATGTGGTGCCAGGGATTGAACCGTGGTCCCTGTGGTTGCCTAAGCAGGCACATTAGACCCCTGAGCTATTTCGCCGGTGCATAATTTCAGCTTTAATGAATTGATAAATGTTCCCAATCTCTTTTGACAACTTGGCCCAGGTATGCCCTCCCATGTCATAACTCCAAGTATTTTCATTTAATATTTCTACTCATCCTCACCACTGCATTATTTTTGTAAAAATTGTACCTATATGAGAGAAACTACTTAAAATTCCCTATTCATTCACATATTTGTCAAGATTTTTACCAACAATGCTTTGTGTTTTAAGAAGTTTAATTTGGTGGAATGCATTTTCATAGTTTTATTTCATGATTTTCTGTTATTTTTAGCTGGCATGTATATTTTGGAATCTGTAGGTTTTAGAAAAGAATGTTCAGCGTTTTTGTGTTAAGGCTTTTTTGGGGGATTATGTTCACTTTCCAGATAAATTTGAGAAAAAGTGATACATTCGCAGCATTTTTTTCCCAACTTGTAACTGATAAATCTACCTATTTAGTTGGAATTCCTACATTCCTATTCTTCTTCACAAAATTGTATAAATTTACTTTAGAGAACTTGCACATTTTTCATTAGATATATATTATTTTATACTTTTGAAACTTAGAAAATTGCATATATAATTTTTGATTACTTAGTAATGAAATTTCCAGTGCATTTATATATGAAAATCTGCTTCTACTATGCAGAAACACTTCAATGTAATTTAAAAATCTATGCCTTTTTAATTAGTACTTTTTATCACTGATTTGTATTTTTAATATATTAATATGCAAACATAGTATATATATATATTGTTCTACTTATTTCTTTTTGCTGTATATATTTTTCTTCATTATTATCCTCATTCAATTATATTACTTTATCGTTCTTTGTACTGTCCCACAATTTCTCTGTGTAGTAGCTGTTTAATGAGTATCATCTATCTGCTTTACTTACTAAAATTTAACTTAAAACAATAATTGTGCCACTTGAATTCAAATTCAAAACTATGCTAACACTTGTTCATGACTCAAGTTGTACACTGATTCTGAGATAGTTTTTTATATATTTTTTAGTTCAAGGTATATAATTTAAGTGCTACTTTTTCACGGCTATTAATGTTTTGTTAGTTTTTATATGTGCTCAGATTTTATACTTCCCACCATTCTTGTCTTACTAATATTTAAGTATATTATGTATATATATGTATAAATATAGTATGTGATTTTATCTGATTATTTTTCTCCTAATTAAAAATTCATCATTTCATTAATACATATCTACTGAAATAAATTTAATATTTTTATTTATCTGAAGATAACTTTTGGGCTAGAGAAATAGCTCAATAATCTAAGTACCTACCTGGCAAGTGGAAGGACCCAGGTTCAATCCCTGGTACTTCATGCCTTGCTGGTTGTGGAACACAAACCAGCCCCTGAAACCAGTATAGGGGGTAGAGGTGGGAGTGGCACACAACAGTATGATCACTAAGAGTCTGAGCTATGCAGCAAGACCCTGTGCCAAATAAATAAACAAATACAAATATATATATATATATATATATATATATGAAACATTTCTCAAAATGTTGCAATGTAAGTTAAAAATTGCTTTTTTCACAATTATAAATTACTTTGAACAAAAATGTTGACTGCAAATGGTTCACTTTAAACTAATAAATGATGGATCATACTTTTGTTTGTCTGTTTAAACTTTATGTCACTATTAGGCCATTCCTTTCCTGGCTAAATTCATGCATGCGCTGGGAGCATTGTGCAGGGCTGTAATCTCAGCACTCCAGAGGCTAATGAAGGGAAATTATGGTGAGTTAAAGGACAGGCTGAACCCCATACCAAGATACTGTCTAAGGAAAGAAAGAAACTGAGAAAGAAGAGAGAGAGAGAGAGAGAGAGAGAGAGAGAGAGAGAGAGAGAGAGAAAGAGAGAAGAATGGAGGGAGGGAGGGAGGGAGAGAGAGAGAGAGAGAGAGCTGACCAAATAGCTCAGTGGATTAAAGATCCTGTTTATGCAGATGCAGTGGCCCAGGTTCTATCCCTGGCCTGCCATGCCAGTCATGCTCCTGGAGTGTGCTGAGACAGGGACTGAGACTGGATGTGGTCCCATGCACCTGTAATCCTACATTTGGGAGGCTGAGAACAAGTGGATCATTAGAGTGAGATCTATGTAGACAGACCCTGTAGACCTGGTACATCCTTACAAAAAAAAAAAAAAATATATATATATATATATATATATATATATATATATATATGGAGAAATAGAGAGAAAGAAAGAAGAAATAAAGATGAAAGAAAAAAGAAAGAAAGAAAGAAAGAATTACATGGGCATACACCAACTCCTACTTTTTGTAATTTCTGTGAAATTCTCTTTGGTAATTGTCGATTTGTGTTTTAAGTCCCACAGATTTTTGTGAAACTTGTAAAATATAAGTCAATAACTATGCAATGAATTTTAAAATGTCTTACCATACAATAAATACATGTTAAGTTTTAGCCTCTTACTATTTGTTGTACTTTTACTTCTGAATCTGAGCAATGCAAACACACTGTTTCAATATCCTTTCAATACTATTTTTCAAAGTGTACACGCACATATACTCACACTCATTTTGTTGACTGTAGCCCATTTTGTTCAGTTTGGTATGGATTCCAATACAATATAATCTAGCAATGACAAAATCAGAACATTAATGATAGTTCTTTATGCATTACTCTGGTGTTATCCTGTTAAATATCATTAAAGTTTAACATTTTTAACTTAAGTTTAGTATTTTTTATGTTACTAGGCAGTCTCAGAAATTCCTTTGAGGAGCTGGAGAGGGAATATGTATTATTTGTAGAATAATTTTAGAACTTCCATAGTATTTTTTTTTCTGCCACACTTTCTTAGTGCATAATCAATCTCCAGTGAATTTCATGTTTACTTATAAGTTGTGGATGCCTATTTCTAGATATAATTAACACAGCTAATAGAGGAAATCATGGAATGAGGATTTGGTTTCTCTTAAAAGAGCTCCACTCTTTGATTAAGTGACTTTGCTTTCTTGATTCTTTTCTGTGAAGTGTTGGTAGAGTTTTTCTGTTTCCTCCAAAGAGAGGATAGAGATGTCAAAGTTTATTATCTGTCTTCAAGGCCTAGTATTCTTCAATCCAAAGGACTCCGCATTGTATCATCATAGAGCTGCGATGGGAGATGTACCAGTTTATATAGTTTGAACTTGACTTAGATTTAACAGTTTTGGCTTTGACAAGGTGACTCCTGATCCATGGCAGCTGTCTAGAAGCCACCACCTGTGAAATTAAAACTTAACTGAGAAAACTCTTGTATCAAGAGTTAATTTGTTCTAGTAAAAAGAAAACATTTAAAGGGCTAGGATGTTAGCTCAGTGGCAGAACACATATTTAACACACATGGCATCTGAGGTTCAATCCACAACATGGCAAAAATAAACTGAAGCAATTTTTAAGATCTTAATTATAATGCTGAAATTCAAAATAGTTTTTGTTTACCAACTTTCTATTTTCTCCAAATGTAACATTTATGTCTTTTGTTTTCTGTATATTTTGTAATATTCTGTTGTCTTTTAAAATACTATCCATTTCTAAATAAACATTCTAATTTATACTTTCAATATTTGCTCAGTTTGTTTTTTCCTTAGCAATATATTGATATACTTTCTACTTCACTGAGATCTAGATTTAAAGTATTAAAATGAATGGAATTTTTAACATCATTTATGCTTATGTACTACAACTTTCCTTTTATTTATTTATTTATTTATTTATTTATTTTTTGGTCTTTTTGAGACAGGGTCTCGCTATGCAGTTGAGGCTGGTCCTGAGCTCATTTTTGTAGCCCAGGCTGGTCTCGAACTCGCACCAATCCTCCTGCCTCAGCCTCCCGAGTGCTGGGATTACAGGCGTGAGCCACCACTCCCGGCTTCTACAACTTTCCTTTTATATCGTATCTTTCTCACACCACCATGGTCTCAGGATGTTAAGTTTCTATACTGAAGCTCACACTGATGCTTCCCTAATTTGTTTTGCAATGTCTTCTGATTCCTGTGCACCTCCAAGGAACCACAGTTTGGCTATGTTTTTGAATATTGCAGACGCAGATAGTATGGCTCTGCCATGGGTTGCTCCCTGCAGAAACAGTTCTCTCATCTGAATGTGCATGCCAGTTACTGGGTGCTAGATGAGAGGCACAATGAAATCTACGTGTTCCTGAAACACTGATTCAGTATGCTTCACTAGTTAAGGCATTGCTGCTCTAGCTGCTATGAGGCAAGCTTGATTTCCTTCCAAAACTGTATCCTTATCTACCATAAATTCAGCTCCTCGTTTTGTACTTTACCTACAGGCCTATAAATATATTTGAATGTGTGACCCATGCTAGACCACTCTGATTGCTTGGCATGAATTTCCTCACAAATGTCAGTCCCTCTTTTAAGAGCTCTCTTTTCTATAAATACAACACAACGTTACATGTATAACTCACATAACTTATTTAAGTTGGGATTCGGAATTTTTCAATTAAATTTTGCTGACCAGTTGGTCACATGGCATTGTGGAGAATGGAGACAAATAAGCAAGGTATAGAAGTAAAATGTCTGAAATTTGAGAAAAATAGAAAGTGCCTTTTTATGTTATTTATCTCTATGTTAAATGAATTCCATCATGTATTTTTAATTTTTCTACCTTTATGGGTAACAACATTATATCTTACACAAACACAGAAAGATGAAAACTATGTAAACATAGAATAATTTTTAGACAAAGACATTCAGTAGAGTAGGTTTATGGAAATTTGAAACGTCTTCTGGAGATCTGGTTATGTTGTCTTGTATTGTGTACTAAAACTTTCAACTTTATAAAAGTGCTGGGAACCCAGGTAATATTTGTAATTGATTGTTATTAATCAGCTTTATGTACTGTGCTAACTTCACTAGACTACAGATTGGTTGTACATGCAGCAGTTCATTTCTTGGACGGGTTGAAAAACTACCTAGCAGAAATAGGCTTTCACTTGCTGAAAATATTGTTTTAATCTATGCTATAAAACATGGCCTATTTGATGGAAGGCGCATCATTTAATTTTCCTGTAAAGGCTAACTTGTGTAAACCTGAATTTAGTGGCACTACATATGTAAATCCTTTCTGGTGATGTATGGACTCTATCCTGGACACCTTGCTGGCTGACTGCTATAGACCCAGTAGAGCAATGCTAACGACACCTTCTCTTCTGGTTTTTAGGCAAGACCACTCAATATTAATAGCTCAACATTTCCACAAATCCACATTTGATTTCCTGCCTGATAAGCCCGGCTGGTTGTTAAAAGCTGAAATAAATCATTTTGCCTAAATTATCAGCATTCTTGACAATACATTTTACAATATTTACCTTTGAATCCCTCTGTGCCTTATAAATTGGAGATGATTGTTTTCCTCTGTCAGAGAAAGGGAGTGGAGAAAGTGAAGTGATGAGGAGACAACTCACTTGTCCCAAGTAAGAGGGACTTTCTAATCAAAACCCAAAGCCGATACCACTGGACACACATTCAGTAGTTCTTAGATACTTCGTGGTTTCTACAGGAATTTCTAATGTCTTACATGGTTGATAATGTTCATTGAAGATAAATATACCTCAAAAGAAAGATATATCTTTAAGGAGGACAATCAATCGAAAAAATTAGTTTTGCAAAGGAGCCAAAATATAAAGCTTTTGAAAATTCTATCCTTGTCACAGAGCAAATGATGCTAAAATTAATTAATGGTTGTAGAGGAAAGATCAAGTCCAGAATACTGCCAGAAAAAAATAAGACCTAGGAAGTGGCTGAGTGTACCTATAAAATATTTCCTGAAATACTTGAGAATTAACAGTATTGGAGTCATGCTTTTTTTTTTTTTTTTTTTTTTTTTTTTTTTTTTTTTTTTTTTTTTTTTTTTTTTTTTTTTTTTTTTTTTTTTTTTTTTTTTTTTTTTTTTTTTGTCTTTTTGAGACAGGATCTCACTGTGCAGTTCAGGCTGGCCTTGAGCTCACTTTTGTGGCCCAGGCAGGTCTCGAACTTACACTGATCCTCCTGCCTCAGCCTCCCAAGTGCTGGGACCACAGTCATGCACCACCAAGCCCGGCTGGAGTCATGCATTCTGAAATACTGTCAAAGCAACAAGTTTGAGAAGGATTCATCTGGAAGAGACATGTGGATGCAGTTTTTGTGTAATGGAAGGAATTCCCAAAATAATATCCCAAAAATTAGTTCTGAAAAGTAATATAGTTAGGGAGATTAATTCTGATTTTATTTGAAGAATTATAGTGTAGAATTAAGAGAGTTTCTTGGTCTCCTTCAAATTATGTGCAGAAAGCAGGCCCCTTTTCACCATTAAATTGTGGAAGCAGATTATTTGCCTCTGTTTTGCAGGCACATGTCAAAAATTTCTGCATTTAATATAGTGACGAGGAGCAGCACTCACCCCTTAGTCTGATACAAAGAGAGATATTCTGAATTTTGAGCTAGTATTCTAGAGAGAGGAGCCTTGCGAAGACCTGAAGAAAACAGGTTCATAACTTACTTCTGGAGGAAAGTAAATCACAGCGGGCCACCTGCAGGATTGTCACAAGTCCCAGGGAACTAGAAAAGACCAAGAGTAGACTCTAATGAAGCCTCCTATTCATGCTTTTGTGTAATCTTATTCTCTTGAGATCTGGATTCCTTATTTGGTTTGAACAAAGGAATAAAGGATAAATGATGGCTGCCACTTTTAAGTTACTCTAACCAGAGACTGAATTTACATTTTGAGAAATGACTTTTCACTTTTGTTAATTTTGTGAATGGGACAAAATGTCCAACACCTATAACTTCAAGGTGTAGAGATTTATTTAGTTCGGTTCAGGGTTATTGGGCTATTCAGCTCATTCTTTTTTCTCTTTCTTTCTTTCTTTCTTTCTTTCTTTCTTTCTTTCTTTCTTTCTTTCTTTCTTTCTTTCTTTCTTTCTCTCTTTCTTTCTTTCTTTCTTTTCCTTCTTTCTTTCTTTTTTTGTGGGACCGGGGTTTGAACTCATGACCTTGCACTTGCCCAGCAAACACTTTTGCCATGGAGCTATCTCCGCAGCCCCTTAGCTGTTTCTTCTGGCCCCAAGGCAAGCAGAGCACATAGGATGATATGGAAGAGAAAAGCTGTGCATGTTATGCCAGCCATAATAAAAGGAGCATAAGATAAAGGCTGGGACAAAGATACACCCTGTTAGGTCACATCCATTATCTGCATCTTCTGTCTGGATGCAACTCTTAATTAACACATTCAGCTATAAAATCTTTGGTGGATTAATCCACTGGTGAATGTAGCATGCCATGATCCATTCTTATATGTAAAACCCCACTCTGGACACTTGTGGGTCTTGGAGAATATTCTAGACATAAGCTAGAGTAATGATAATGGGAACTTTGCTGATTTTTCTTGATTCACATGTGAAACCAATGTCTCCATCACAAGTATCTCTCTGAAGAGAGAAGTGTGAAGCCCTGTGAACCAGTTCCAACTATGTCCACGAAAGTGGAAGCACACCCACCCCATTCCTGATCACAGCTTCAGATGAGACACCAGGAAGCTCCAAATGAGCTTGATTTCAAGTTTATGAACACCATCGTGTTCTCTTGACCAACAGAAACTGTGCCATAGTAAAAGTTTCTCATTTTCAGCCAAATGTTCTTGAAAATTTTGTGGATAATATGCAACCAATGTATTCTCTTACACACTGTAGTTGCTTTCACTATTCTTTTAAAATAATGGATAAGCACGCATGTGTACAGCTGTACACGAGATGCTTGCACAAGAAAAACGATTCCTCTGTGTCACTTTAAAAATTTAAAATTTGTTCTGTTATCAAATCATATGAGCTATACTTAAGTGGTATGTTCTCATCCAAATATTTCATTGTTGGGTGTATACTTTATATGACACAGGAACAATCATTGAAGAATGAACAAAAAATGAATCAAGATCTGTCCAATGAGTACTCAGGAACACTAAATATGAAATATGCCTCCAGTTTTGAGAATTTAGGAACAAAATGATAATGTAAACTCTTTCATTGATTATTATTGCTTATATCCATATAACCAAAATGGCATATTATGGTTAACCTTTATCAAACTTCCAGCAACAGTTTTACACAGAAATAGAAAAAAAATAATTCCAAAACACCAACCAAAAGTTACTAAATTAATGGAACAAACCACATAAAATGTAAGTGTCACATTTCTTAGATTAAAAGTGTATTATAAAACTGTTTTGATGAGACAGCATGACATTGGAAAACTAAAAGGAAAAAAATACAAAAAACAGATACAACCAAAAATGAAAATGCTTAAAAATACTCTAAAATAAACTTAAATAATATTGTCATACAGTGATAAGATACCTCTGTATATTAATATTAAAAGCAAAATAGTTGCCTTTATTATTGATTTTGATCACAGAAAATAACACTCCCTTTGAGTTATGTAGAATGGCCAGCAATATCTTACCTAAAATTGTAAAGAAGTTATAGCATCACATATGAGTTGTTCTGACTTGAAGTATAGGAGAGCTAACAGAAGCGGAAGTTCTTGTGTTTGTCTTTGTGTATATATTCTTCATGTCCTTGGCCTTCCTAGTTCAACCAGGTACAGTTGTACTCTTTCTGTGTTGTGTTCATGGATACAAGAGAAAAAATGCATACATACTTATTGCATTATATTTTGACTAAATATATTTTCTGCAGTAGATATGAAAGGATATATTTTACATTAGAACATCGAAAAATTATCAAAAATATATATTTGGTATATATATGTGGTTTATTTTTGCTAAGTGGCATAACTAGTACTCACTAACTTGTGCTTTCAGGAAGAAGTGAAAATAATCAGGTAAAGATCACACAAAAGTGGGATCATTCATGCAAAAGATCTCAATTCTATAAAAATCAAACAAAGACACTACTAATATTTTCATAATAGTGCTCTTTCATTAGTACTTTTAGTTCACAGGTCATAGATCCAAAATAACCAAGAAGGAAAATTTGGTATATCCAAATTTATCTTCTGTCTCTCCCTTCCTAACTAATATTAATTTTTGAATTTGTCCCCAGAATAATCAAAGTGGTTCTTCATTAAAATAGAAGTGATTGTTTTCAAAATGTCACTTTTATGTAATGAAGCTACAATACAAGGAAAAGTAGTAGCCATTCATAAATCTTCCTATTAGGCTGTGTTTCCTATAAGAATGGCAGTCTTGCAGAGAGTTCACATGTGTGTGTGTGTGTGTTTTGTGAGTGTAACAGTCCTGATGATAGTAACAAGGATGATAGCTCCCCAGACAGAACTGCCATTTCAAATTACTAATTAAGATATGACTTGCTGATGATCACTACTTGTGGCTTAAACATGAATTGGATTGTAACTTATTGCAGCTAATAGTGGAAATATTTCCAGACAGAATATTATGTTGCTATTATTATTATTATTAATTATTTACAACAATCATTTGAAGCTATTGGCTTGCTTTTTATACGATCATCCTATCTGAGGTGAATTTTTCTGATGCACAGTTTAGGTGTCAGAAAAAAAACAATCCAAGTCATGTTTCATAACAATTCAAATCAAACTGAGACAGTTTACTGTTCTTCTTTGTTTTGTGGTTTCACACAGGGAATATCCAGCACTTATTGTACTTTCCACATTTAAAATTCAATGGTATTCAGATACACTAAAATCACCTAGTTTGTATGATACTTGCCCATGTCGGCCTCATTAGATGTAAAGAAGTATTTTGAACAATCTTTAGAATAAAATCCATTGTAGTATAATAATGAAGTGAAATGTACATTGTATATTTCTGTTATGTCAAAATACTCATGTTGTAACACATTGTAACAGTAGAAAAAGTCTGAAATATTATATCCCAGAAATTTGTTTGTATCTCTGCCAGTTATTTCAAAGACTATTGAAAAATTACAGCTTGGTTGGTCAGATTTCATTATATGTTACCTTAATAATAATAGTATTAATTGAATAATCATTTGATAATTTTATTCAAATTCCTGAATAGCAGCAGCAAAGTCTAGTAGGTATTTTTAAGCTGATCTTAAATATTTATTTATTTATTTATTTATTTATTTATTTTTACAGGGTCTCACTACTGACTCATAGTGATCCTCTCCTTGTACCTCCCAAGTGCTGGGATTACAGGCGCGCTCCACCATGCCCAGACTCCATCACTAGCTCAGCATGCTAGAGAGCAAGCCATCTTGGCAGGCGGGGCCAAGAACAGAACCTTGACCCCTCTGCTTCCTTAATCAAGTTGTTAGTCTGCTGAGCTATACTGCCAGCTCTACTGATCTCAAAATCTTGCCAAAAAAAAAAAAAAAATAATAATAATGTGCTTTTCATTAGGAATATTTGTCACTGTAGTTCTGTATATATTTTTTTCCTGTTTTGATTACACCGATAAAATGCATGAAAAAGAGCACTATGCTTCTTATATTGTAAAAAGGATTGGAATTTTATTGTTTTTTATATTTCACTAGATTCAATAGTGCTTAGTTGGAAAATCTTTTTAAATTAAAGATAAGAACAAGGACAAAGGTATGCTATAAGAAAATATTTTAATTCATTGATAGAGGTGAGCTAATTCTCTCTGATAATACTAGTGTACTTTAAACCATTTCTCCTTTGTGGGCCTGAACAATATTTCAAGAAAAAAATTTCATAGATGGACATTTGAATATAATCTTTAGCCTCATTAAACTTTATAGTTGTGATGATATATATTTTCCCATAACTGATAGGTATTGCCTTCCCTAGAAATTTGTCAAAAATTACAATTTAGATATATTAAGTAATATTTAAATATTAGTTCACTTATACATCATTTGAATGCAAATTTTTATTTTCTTCTATTTTTAACAATATCATTTAAAACATTTCCAAGGAAATAATAATTGATATATTTTTCAGTGTCTTTGAATAAACAATATTGTTGATTAAATGGAAGAAAATATACCTCTTTTATCCTATTGAGAAAAATCTGAGATTTAAATATTACCTTACTAGGCAGTTTTTCTTTCTTTTTTTCTATCTATCTTTCTTTCTTTGCTTTTGTTTTTAGGATAGTGGATTATATCTGACTAGATGCCTAAGACAAGGATAGAGTGGGTATTTCTCAGATTGGATTTACACTGGGAAATAAGCACAGACTATATTGGATTTTGTGAAAGTCATGATGCAGCTCAGGCGAACACTATATGGTACTACTATTTTGTTTTCCCTGAGTCAGCCTGTATTAAAATTTCGACAGGCTGTTCCACTGGCCTCTCTACAAAACTTGGCAGGGGTTACAGCTAGCAGTGTGCAGCAGCTGAAGTCATTTCTCTTTGACAGAATCCATAAAGCTGAGCACAGTAATAACTTCTGTGATGGAATTTTAGTGGTGAAGCTCTTTGTCTTGTTACCATTGCCATTTGCACTCAAACTGGGCTTTCACCTGTGGGGAATGATTGCGACACTCTGTGGTCTCTGTTCCACCCGTGACCTTTGATCAACTGGAGAGTGGCAATTTTTCCTCAAAATGGATTTGCTACTGGGCAAAGCATGCTGTCAGAGAATGTTCTTATTCTCTGAGAACCCCTCTGGGTGCAGCTGTGGCCTTCTAAAGTAACAAGAGGCAAACTCATAAATTGCTAGAATCTGTTTTTTCTCTAACCTTTAGCATAGACAATTGCAAAGTATCACCTAGTGACCACCTACAACTTCAGCCTAACATGCAAGAGAGGAAGAGAATATGTTGTTATAACTTGAGTTCTTTCCCTTCTAGTTAGGTTTATTTTAGTTTAACACAGGTTCTTCTTACAGGTGAACTAAAGGCAAAATTGAACAATGAATTTAATTTTTTTATTGTAAACTGAATCAGTCTTCCTAGTAGTCCTTGTGATTCTTTTAATATAGAAGCATGATTTCTTATCTTATTAGTTTACATGCCGTCACACTTGACAAAGTAATCTATTTAAGTGTAAAATAAAAGACCAAATCATTATGTGCATTTAGAAAACGGTTTGCAAGTTTACAATATTTTGAGAGTTTGAATTAGGTCCTCAATGGTCAAAAAGCCCAAGAACAGATTTTACTGTGTGACCCAGGCAATGCCAAATCTGATACTAAAAGGAAATAAAAGCATTAACTTAAAATATGATTTACTGATGAAAATATGTAATATAACCATTGTTAAATTTAAACAATAAAAATATTAAATAAAAATATGATTTACTTGTTGAAAGGATTATATTAATTATGTATATTATTGAAGTGTATGTAAGAATAGAGCTGGCCAAACAGCTCAGTGGATTAAAGTGCCTGCAAGAAAGTGCAGGTGTCAATGGTTCAATTCCTGGGCTTGCTATGCCAGCCGTGCCCTAAGGCAAACTGAGATGGCAACTGAGACTGGGCATATTGGTGTGTGGCAGTAACCCCAGGTCTTGGGAGGCTATAAAAAGGCAGATCTCTACCAGTCTATCCAATCTAGTAGTGAGACCCTGAACACCTGTAGTCTCTTTCTAAAAATAATAAAAAAAAGAAATATATGTAAGAGGTTATGTTCAATTACATATAAATGCCTCCTGATCATTGTAAAATAAATTTAAATAAACTTCACTTGATGTAAAATTAATATGTTGAGTGCAAATTGATAAGACATATTTAAATCTGTGCCTTTTGAAGTTATAAATATTGACTTAGTTGGAAATTATACAACATCCACAAAACTAGCATCTATTTTATGACATTGGTATTGCAATCAGAGATGAGATATAACAGTATGAAACCTTCTGAGGAATTTAGCTGATTACATAAGGAATAAGTAAAGCTTCTGACTGCAATAAAATTGATCAATGTGATAGCTGAGCACTTGATCATTTCAATTGATAAAGTTACTTGGAAAAGAAATATTGCTAATATGCCGCATAAGCACAGGAACTTTTATTTAATATTACATAATTTTGGCAGGTAAATAAAGCTGTGTTTTCATTTGACGTGGAAGTATCTGAATAATTCAAATACATAGCAGGTAAATGAGTGGCTGAGATAAAATTGTTTCTAATTTTTATCTTAGTTTAAGAAGTTTAAGTAAAATAATTATATTTACATCTAAAAAGTTTTCATCTGGATCTGGAATTTTACTTGTTCATTTTTAACGCAGAACTATCATTTTAAATAAAATTAAATAGTAGCAGCCAAAATCTTGCTTATATGCTGATGATTGCTATTAATTCCTATGCTACTAAAGTCTATACTTATGGAGGAAATCTTGAAGATATTGGGGTAGGCAAACATTCATGGACAGAAATCAAAATGCACGTTTAACACTTGAAAGAGTCAACAACTAGAACATCCTTTGGCTGAGAAGTTTTTGGATCTCAAAAGAAATTACCAACAGAGTGAAAAGACAACCCACAAATTTCAAAAATCTTTTAACTAATAAGTATTCAGAAAAAGGCCCTCAATCTACAATCTGTAAATAACTAAAAATCATTAGGGTCCCAAAATTCAGAGACCCAATCCAGAAATGAGCATCTGAGATGAACACACATGTCTGAAAGAAATTCAACAAGCCTATAAATACATGAGGAAATGTTCCACATCGCTTGCCATTCGTCAAATGCAAATTAATACAACACTTAGATACCATCTCACCCCAGAAAGAATGGCTATCATAAAGAAATCAAGCAACAGCAAATATTGGGAGAGGTTGTGGGGAAAAAGGTATCCTTCTCCATTGTTGATGGGAATGCAGACTGGTGCAACCATTATGGAAAGCAGTGTGAAGACTCCTTAAAAAGCTAGAACAGGAAATTGCATCCAATCCACGTATGCTCCGACTGGCAATTTTCCCAGAAGAATGCAAAATTTCTTATGTCTTATAAATTCATTGTCCCATTTTCAATTAATTTTTAGTAGGTGTTAGATAGGGATCTAGTTTCAACCTTATACAAGTGGATATGTGGTGTTTTAGCAACTATATGAAAAGAATGTCTTTCTTCAACATACTTTTTATTCTCTTGTCCAGTATTAGATTGCTACCGCTGCATAAGCTTCTTTTCTGTGTCCTCTCTTCTGTTGCATTGGTCCACATTTCTGGTTTTGCCCATACCATGTTGTTTTTGTTATTATGTCTTTGTACTACATTTTGAAACACTGTATTAGCCAGTTTTACTATTGTTGCTTAGTATTGTTTTGTCTGCTCTAGGTCTTTTGTACTTTCATATGAATTTTAGGAGAGTTTCTTTCCCTTGATTCTATCAAGATTGTCATTGGTATTTTGATGAGGATTATAGCTTGTTTTTGGAAGTGGTGAGAATGTCTACTCTCATTTTTCCTATTCAATATAGTACTTGTCATTTTAGCTGGATCAATTAGAAAAGACAGAGCAATGAATGCACATAAACAGGAAAGGAAATCACATTAGTCTTGTTTGTAGATGAAATCACCTATGTTGAACAACTTAAAAATTCCACTAAGATTCTATAGATTCAGCAAAGTATCAGGATCTGAAGCTAACATCATAATCAATAGTTTACTTCCCATCTATAAAGTTGCAAGAAAAATAACAGGGAAACAATTCTACTTGCAATAGCTTAAAAAATAACTAAGAAACAATTTAACCCAATAGGTGATAGACTACTACAATGTAAACTTTTTTTTTTCCTTTCTTTTTTTTTCTGTATTTGGCACAGGGTCAACAGCATCTTCAAGGCTTCACTATGTAGATGGTACTCAGGAATTCTCCTACTTTAAGCCTCCCAACTGCTGGAATTATAATCATGCACCACCATGCCCAGTCTTAGTTGCCTTCTTTGGTGTAACCCATAGGTGTTGCAGGCATGGAATGGAGGGCATCGAACCCTGAACAGGTTCACTTAAGCAGGCGCTTTACTTTCCTGAGCTATTAGGCTGGCCCCTGCAATGTAAATTTTTCAACAGTGTATAAATAAATTGAAGATGACACTAAAACGTGGAAAAACTTCCCAAATTGTTGATTTGTTTGATTTTGAATTATTTGTTCCTAATTTTTTTTTTTTTTTTTTTTTGGTCTTTGTGAGCAGCATCTTGTTATGTAGTTCAGGCTGGCCTTGAGCTCACCTTGAGCTCACTTCTCTAGCCCAGGCTGGGTCTCAAACGCACATTGATCCTCCCAAGTGCTGGGACTACAGGTATACACCACCATATCCACCTTGAACATAATTTTAAAGGCTATTTAATTAATCTCAGAGGATTATTTTTTCTTTGTGTTTTTCTTTCACTATTCCTACATATTTCAAACATATAGAGGTTCTATTTTGAAATTAGCATAGCTCATGTTTTGATTCTAACACAGCAGTTAATATTCTTTCAATAGTGTGTGTTTCTATTCAGAGGTCCTGGTTTTAAGTCTTTCATGTAGCAGTGCTGTTGTAGTACCCTGCACTTTGGTGCCTTGAGCAGACTTTGTCCTAGTGGGAAGGGGAAATGTGCACTTCAAGACTTTCATTTTTTCATGTCACCATGTCACTGCCTCTTCTTTCAGCTTCTTTTCACTACGCGTTTTTTTTCACAGCTGCTCTTCTTACCTCCCAGACAACTTTTTACCCAGAAATATTTCCTTAATCTTCTTTTAGCAGTTTTCCTTGAACTTTTAAGTCTGTTTTTTTCTTCAGGACTCTGTACTACGTGTTTGCCATTTCATGTAGGTAGCTCTTGCATGTAGGGATAATTTCAGCTAAGTTGTAGGCACTCTACATATAGTAGACAATATTAAACTTTCACATTGTTTTTACACCCAAATTTGTCAACATAAAATTTGATGCAAGAAAAAAAAAAAATTAAAAAAAAAAAAATACCGCCGGGCGTGGTGGCTCACGCCTGTAATCCCAACACTCGGGAGGCTGAGGCAGGAGGATCGATGTGAGTTCGAGACCAGCCTGGGCTACAAAAGTGAGCTCAAGGCCAGCCTGAACTGCATAGCGAGACCCTGTCTCAAAAAGACAAAAAAAAAAAAAAAAAAAAAAAAAAAAAAAAAAAAAAATTTGATGCAAGAACTTAAGAAACACAGTTGGTAGAAAATGTTCTATATTTTTCTAGTTAATGGATTTTGAGACATATAGTACTTTCTTTTCTCTGTTTATACAAACATATTAATTTTGTGTGACATAAAGTATGATAAGCGAGGGGCTGGGGAGATAGCTCCATGACACAAGTGTCTGCTGGGCAAGTGCAAGGTCATGAGTTTGAACCCCGGTCCTGCAAAAAAAAAAAAAAAAAAAAAAAAAAAAAAAAAAAAAAAAAA
>PVJA010009159.1:0-14589 GCA_004027025.1 Myocastor coypus | reverse complement strand
GAAACAAAGTAGAGTAACAGCAATAAAAGTGAAATACATTATTACTTGCTGTTATTTCTGGTCATATTATTGGAAATACTTAACAAGAATTTCTTAAAATTCCTCAAATAATGAGTACCTTGTGTTAACTGGTACAATGTAATGTGGTAAGCCACATCTGGATTCACATGTCATGCAGTGAGTACCAGTCTTTACAATCGTAGATATTTTGGTTTCATGCTTGTATTTTACCTCTAATATTCCACACTGATAAAGGGCCTCTCTTAAGTATCAAAATGTAAATGGCATTTGTGCTTGTCTCTGAGCTGTTCTATATTTTACGACTGTTTCAGAGAAATATGCTTTGGGATTAATCACTTTTTTTGTTATAGGAGGAGACAGGTGTTCTGAAAGTTGTAAAGTATATAAAATAGAGCTAATGGTAGACTATGTGTGAGCATATATTAACTTTTATGCATTCATGAGACAAACAGTTTATTCTAATCTCTCACACAATACAATCATGTGTTCTGAAAATTTTATTCACCTTGCTTAAATTCATAGTATGTTCCTGATCCCTGTGGGATCAAAATATGCAGGATAGTTGTTTTTTTTTAAATATTAGAAAATTCTCCTTATTGTGTAGTTTATGATTGATTGGGTTGCTTCAACACATATCTTATTTAGAATGTGATGTCAATATTGTTTTCCCTTTTTGAATTTTTAACATAAAAATTTGTCATGTTTCTGAAAAATCAAACACTATCAAAATACAACTATTCTCTTTTCCTTCGATTTCTTAATGATCACATTATCTGCGATATTGTAGGGTAGTTTTTTTAGAAACCACTCACCAATCAAAAGTATTCCAGGTTCTTCTTTCTATGAACAAAGAAAAGAAAAAAAAAAAAAAAGAAAGTAAAACAGCACTGAAGACTACCATACAAACATGAGCAGTAGATGCTTTCTTCTTGTAGAGGAAACTGGCCAGATGAAGCTCTCTCTCCTGGTGAAAGGAAGGATGGAAGAAGAAGCATGAGAAGAAGAGAAGGAAAAGGAGGGAAGGAGGAAGGAAAAGAGGGAGGAGGTCTCCAAACACTACTGCATGATGATTTATGCACTGAGGGAGGTTGAATGTAATTGCTACCCCTCCGCCTAATAGTACCTACCTGTGTCTTGCATAGGTTCATGTGTAATTAAGAATGTAGCAGCTTAGGACCAGCCAAATAACTCAGTTGATTAAAGCACCTACATGTAGGTGCAGGGGCCAAGGGGTTCAATCCCCAGTCCTGCAGGGCTGGCCCTGCCCCTGAGGCATACTAGAAAGCAATTGAGACTGAGTGAGCACCTCCTAGATCTTGGGAGGCTGTAAACAGGCAGATCACTATCAGTCCAGTCTAGTAGTGAGACCCTGGACACCCTATAAACCTTTCCCTAAAATACAAAAAAAGAAAGAAAGAAAGAAAGAAAGAAAATAGCTTATTTACGTGAATTACCTCAGGCGTTCTATGTTCTGCAGGCTGGTCTTGCCTTAACCTCCTACATGTGGTCAATCTCTAGCTTTGGCCACTTCCCACAAATCCCCCTTTTTTGTTGGAGAGTGCTAAGTCATTGGTGGTTAGTTGGAATTAGTGGAGCTGTCTTTGAGGGATTCTGTAGAAGACCTTTTCCTTGAATCCTTTCTGTTCTAATCAACTTGCTGTATTTAGGCCAAATAGTCCCAGTCAAAAGATGTGAAGGCCCTACAGATAGCAATTTAATCTGATACAGTGCATTTTCCCAGCCTCCCAAGCTTTTGCAGAAAGCAACTTGGTCAAGCAATGACCATGACTCATCCAGACAGCTGACACTAACTCAAAAACTAGAGGTGCCATATAGGGTTCCATGGTAAAAGCTGAGGAGACTCAATTGTCCTTGGTTAACAGCAAAAATTCACTAGTACACATTTCACCTTAATTCAATGTTGAATATCTAGTAGAAAAGTAAAACTACAAGTGGAATAAAACAATTTTTAGCTACACTTCTACCTGATCATTGTTCTGGGATAATAGATGCTCTCCTTCCTGGATGTTCTTCTTTTAAGCCATCCACAACTCCTGGAGCTGTGAGAACTACTACCCACAAGGTCTTTGATTTACCCTGTAGTCTTGCAATTATCAGGTCTTGCTCATTTCTCCAGTCACATTTACCACACCCTAGCTCCAAGATCAGTATACTATGCAAGGTTTCAATAAAACATCCTTCTGCTACACATTTCATCTTATTGACATTTTCTAAACTATTTTAATTGATTTTCTTATTGTAAAAATACGTGTTTGTTTTAGAGAATTTTTTTGTGGTACTGGGGATTGAACTCAGGGCACTGCACTTGCCAGGAAAGTGCTTATTCTATGAGCTATCTCCCCAGCCCTTGCTGATGTATATTAAAAGGTTCTTCTTATATAAATGTTAAAAACAGCCATTAATACATATTAATAGATATATTTCTGGAGTCTAAGCAATATGGGTATTGAATAAAGTCTAATATTTTTGCAAATGTAGACATTGTGAACTATGGCTACATAAAACTACTTTCCCAAGAACTGAAGAAGGCAAGTGAACGTCATCGTTCCTGTTATTCATATAATAGTGAAGAAAACTATACTCAAGAAGACAGAAATAAAAAAGTTTTATATATCCCCTTCTTCTCTGTTAGAAGGGAGAGAAATAAACTAAGTTCAGATATTATATCTGGAACCAGTAACCATTCTTTTCAGGGAAACTCTCTCCAGGATACATTTCCAAAGTCCCTGTGCTTAGGCCAGTGCTGCAGAAGTTCCTGAAGTGTCTTAGCCATGTTCTAAGAATCCATTTCAACCACTTCTCTTTCATTGTTGAATGATAAAAAGGTAAGCAAGATACCTCATTCTGGGAACCAAGGTGTGAGCACTAAGATAAAGTGTTGTCTTAGGAAATAGTGTCCTCCATATCTTAGAGACCTACGACCAATAGGAAGGCCAGACAAGAACTGATCAAATCTCTGAGCTTTCATTGCCATCAGGTCAAGAACTGTGGAATGGTACAGCAGACCTGAGTATTGCTCTATACTATTGCTATCTGTGATGTAAGTCTCCTTATGCATAGCAAAACTGTGCTTGTCCTTATGGTTTGAGGCTCAGCTTACATCACTGTAGCAACAGTCTTGATGCCCAAAGGGCTGCCTTTGACAACAGTATTACAAGACTTAATACAGAGTAGTAGAATATTGCTTTCAATTACACTGCTTGATTGGTAATACTTAATAAAAATTTTGTATATTATACATGATAATTAAACAATTTATTCTTTATCATCCAATAGATAAAAAGGAATAAGGACAGTGAAACATTGTTTTAAAGTATAAACATGGAAACACAGCATGCCAAAAACTATGGAAAAATGATAAATTTTTCTAAAGGAATTTAAGGCCATCATCAGTGGCAACATTAAAACAGAGATAGCAAACTGTCTTAGGCACTTTTTACTCATTGTTGAGACAAATACCTGACACTCAAAATAAAGGAAGGAAAGATTTTTTTTTAGTTCATAGTTACTGGAGGTTTCAGTCCATACTTGGCTGGATCCAAGGCAGAGAGACACATGATAGAGAGCAGTAGTTCATGGCGGCAGAGTAGCAGCAATCGCGACAACAGAACAACCAGGGGAGCAGAGAGCAACAGAATAGTCTGTCTCTCTGTCTCTCTGTGTATTACATTCAGGCTCTCTGCCTCAGCCTATCTGCCTTAGGCTACACCCATATTCCCAGAAGTACTTAAAACACATAATCCCAGAGATCATGGGTCAAGTCCTAAACTCTAGATCAGTACTAAAACACATAATTCCGGTGACTAATAAGTCAAGTCTCAATCTATACAAGTCCCCGCCCCATGACTGCATGAGGCTTTTGGGAGACAATTAAACATAAAGCATAATATAAAAAAACTTTAGACAAGATTTAGAAAGATAAGGACAAGCTAAATTGAAAATTAACTAGGTAAAAATCATAAAGATCAATGAAAAGGCAGAAAAAAATTATGAATAAAGTAAAAAATGGAAATCTGCTCCTTCAAATAAATAAATCTACAAAACTTTCCCTACTTTTAAAAAAGATATGAGTCAGGTAAATAAACTCAGACATTAAAAGGAAGGTGTTAAAAATATCACTGTAAAAATGCAGAGGATAATTAAAGATTACCATGAACAATAATGCATGTGAAATTTGACTACAAGAAGTGAACAGAGTTCTAGACATGTGCACTATGAAAATTGAATTACGAAGCAATAGACACCATACACGTATTGATCATAAATAGTCACACTGAATCAGTAATAAAAAATCATCCATAAGAACAGTCCATTATCAGAGGGTTTCTACAGTGAGTTTTTCCAAATGACACACTTTTAAATTTAAAACAATATCAATTCTTCCTGAGTTATCTCCAAACTCTGAAGATGAAAAATATCTTCCAAATTCACTCGATGAAGTCTGAATTATCCTAATAAGAATAGCAGACACAAATGCAGCAAAAATTATAATGTTCTTTACAAGACATAGGTGAAAATTTTCTGAAAAAAGAGGAAATAAACTGGATACATGGAAAGATATTTACCACGTTCAAGAAAAGCTGGTCCCGGAGATGGAAGCATGCTGTAAAGAAAAGTATGAATAAATGTGACATTCTACATCATCAGAATGAAAGATAAGTCCCATAGATACTTTCAATAGGTTCAAGAAACATGCCTTATTATATTTAATACATTTGTCCGATGAAAACTGAATGAGCTATAGAAGGCACATAACATTGTAAGAGCAGACATCATACAGAATAAGGAAAAAATACTGAACACATTCTCTGTAAACTCAGAAAAATATATGATGGTTAATTTTAGTTTCTTTCCACAATTTTTTTTTTTGTTTTCAATTCCTTGTTGGCCCACTCATACAAAGAAAATAAAGCTATAAAATTAGAAGGGAAGAAGTCAAATCATCACTGCTTACAGATCTTGCATTTAGACAATCTGATCTTATATACAGAAAAACCTAAAAACGTGTATTAAAAAACTGTTGGAACAAGTAGATGATTTAGTAAATTTTCAAAATATAAAAAAATTAACCAAAGTAATTGGTAGCAGTCGTACACAACAATATCTTAATTGCTGAAATATGAATCAGAAAATTCTTCCTATTTACTGCATAAAATTACTACATGTAGGAAGAAATTCAAAGAAACATGGGAAAGATCATTATACTCACAAATGTAAATCATTGATCAAAGACGCTGCAGAAGATACACAGAGAAACAAAGAGATCCCATTTTCATGGATTGTAAAATCAATATTGTTGAAATATCTGTTCTTTTCAAAGCTATGTATCACTGTTAAAATATTAGTGACTTTTTCATAAAATTATGGAAACAACTTAAAAATGATTATAAATACAAACATCAAAACGATTTTCATTAAGAAGAAAATAGCAGGACCTGCTAACCTGATTTCAACATACTGTGTACTACCAATGAGATCATATAGAATTAAATAGCTTCTACACAGCAAAGTAAGCAATCTACAGATTGAAGAGGAAACCGACAGATTGGGGAAAACTACCAGCTATTCTTTAAACAAAGAAGTGCTATCTGATCTAGAACTCAAAATTTAGATTCTCTTAGCAGAAAAGATGTAATAAAAACTAGACAGTAGAAGGAGGTAGACAATTCTCAGAAATAAAATGATTGAACGATGAAAAATGTTCAATATTTGTGATCATTAGAGAAATGCATATTGAAATAGCCCTGAAATCTTAGTTTAAATGCTGGTGAGCCTGCAGAGAAAAAACAATCACTTGGTTCTGTTAGTTGGGAAGTGAATTAGCTTAACAAAATTAAAATCAGTTTGTAGGTTCCTTGGAAAACACAAACTAGTAAACTGACTCAGCTCTTCCTTTAGAAATGTTCTCTAAAGCATTAAATACCTATATTACACTCTCAAGTGAATCTGTGCACAATCGTGTTCATAGCAGCACAATTTATAGTAAACAGATCCTGAAAACTAGAAATATGTCCACCAACCGAGGAGTGCATAAAGAAATTGTATTTTTATACAGCAGGATACTAGTCCCATTTTTTGTATGTATTTGGTACAGTCTCACTATGTAGCTTGAACTCATAGTGATCCCCCTGTTTTAGCCTCCTCCTCTCTGGGATTACAGATTACAGGTTTATAGTGCCACACTTGGTCTTATTGGCTGGTCAGGGGTGCCCGGAGCAGAGCCTGCAGGAAGCATTGTGCCGTGTATCTAAACCAGGTCCTTGTGCTTGCCTAGGTAAGTGTTTAGACTCATGTCTATCTCCACGGAACTATTCTTTTATAAAGAAAGATAACTTAAGGCATTTGCTGGAAAATGGATACCCCTTGTGACCTTAATTATAAATGAAATAATCAGATATGAAGTGCAAATATCACATGATTTCTGTTACATTAGAAACCATATATATATATATGTATATATATATAGCAAATATATATATATATATATATATCAAAAATCAGAAATGAAAACAAAAAAATAGATGTTTTTCAAGATGGAAAGGAATCAAGATCAGGAAGATAGAAAAAGGAAGGGAGAGTAAGGTTCTAAAAAAACAGAATGAAGACATATTATGTGCACATATCAACTCTACCTAATCTATGTAACCTTTATGTACTGCAAATATATAGTAATAAAAATGAAAATGAAAATGCACTATATATTTCACAAAACTAAAAGAAATAACTTTTAATATTTTACCATGAAAATTATGATTGAGGATGAATATATGGTTGATCTTACACAAATGTTATAAAATGTACACATGCCACAACGTGGACATGTTGAACACAATTTTTTATTTTTATGTCATAAAAATAAGCTTAATTAAAACTTACTTCATGTAATACCTTGATAATAGAACAAATAGTTCATTTATCTATCACCTCTATTAGAGAAAGCATTCATTGTGATGCTAGGGCAGGAAATACATTTTTGTTCAGGAAGTGTGAAAAGTTTAAAGTGTGATGGTAAAATTTTAAGTGAACAAGGGCAACTTTCGAAGCACTGACCTATTAGCCAATATTTTTTTTGCTATTTAAGTAGGAATTTTATGATTTTGAGGCCCAGCAGGATGGTTCAGTGGTCAAAAACGCCTACTTAGGAAAGCGTAGGAGGCTTCAGGGACCGCGGTTCGATCCCTGGCACCACATGCTGTGTCAGCCCTGGCCTCAGGGCAGGCTAAGCCTGCCATAAAAATAAATAAATAAACAAACAAAAGTTCTGAAACAAGAAAAAAAAAAGTAAAATAAAATAAAAAATTATTTAAAAAAGGGAATTTTATGATTTTGATAGTTTACCATTAGTTAAGAGCTAATAGTTCATAAATTGAAAATGATATCTGAGTAAATGAGTGAGAAAGAAGGTTTTAATCATAGAAGAAATTATGCCATTAAAATTAATCAAAGTCTGTTAAATAAAGTGAATTTAAAAAGCAGAAAATGAAGAAATTTTCATATCAGAGATTATTGCATTATATAATATTTCTTAGTTACAGAGGGTGATGATTTGCAAAAGAAGTATAGTAGAGACACTGTACTAAAAGAATAAATTTTCCATAACTCACCTTATGAAAAGATTATGTTATGTGACAGCTCACACAATGCACAAGAAGGTAACATTTTTTGCAGCTTTCCTTTCAGAAATACAGAGCAGAAATATTATCATGAAATCATTACTAAAATATTATGGTGGGAAAATATTTTTAAAATATTGATTCATATTTTCAGCCATATAAATGTCAAAAAGAAGGAAATGAAATTAAGGAACGAATCCACTTACTATTTCTGATTAAAGGACATGAAAAGGGCAGACAATTCAAATTCTACCTAGGACTTAAATTTGATCTTAAAACAGTAATAAAATTATAATTAAGTTATTTTTCAACCAATAAATGTCAAAATGATTGCATCCTTAAAATTTTTGCATGTGCTTTAAATTTTGTAAAACAAACCTTAAGTTTTTATCCTTTTTTACTTTTAACATTTTTAAATTTACTTTAAAGAGTATACTAATTGATAAGGCATTAGAAATGGTGTGTGCATTTAGAAGAGCACTATGAGAGAATCTCAATCATGATGTTTGTAATGGACTTTGCTGTCTTTATGTAGTTGCTCAGATTACAGACATTAGCATATATTATCATATATTTGCCATGTAAATAAAGACAAGCTGATATCTATATGTATTAGCCTGAGCAACAGATTTGCCAATGAAAATATGTAATACAACAATTGTTCAGCACTTGGGAGGCTGAGGCAGGAGGATTGGTGCGAGTTCGAGACCAGCCTGGGCTACAAAAGTGAGCGCAGGACCAGCCTCAACTGCATAGCGAGACCCTGTCTCAAAAAGACAAAAAAAAAAAAAAAAAAAAAAAATTGTTCAATTTTTACTCTTTTTTGGAAATTCTGTACCATATGCATTGCTGTTTGCTATTTTGTTTCTGTCCTCTTTTCTAATAGTTTTTTTTCCCCACATTTTTCTATTTAAAATAAAATTAAATGATTAGGAGTAGGAACAAAACATTCATGAAGCATTATGTGCATAAAACTATCGACTAATGTTTATAAATTATTTTTGTTCATGATAATGACATCTAAAAATACTTGAAAATTAAAACAAATATGGTAATCTTTTTCTAGAATCTTACTTTAAATGTACATATTGTCATGTTTTGTGAATTATAATTTAACTACTTGAACTGTGAGATTATGGTGATAATTTATGATGGCTATTAATTTCATCTTGGATTTGTACAATTGGAATATTTGTAGATACACTTTAAGGCAACTCTCACCTCCTAGAATTTATTCGCAAAATTCAACACATGTGTAACTTCTGTGAAGATATTTTGTCAATTATATTAATATTTGAAGGGACCTTCCTTCTCAACATGAATTTGAAATACCATAGTTTAACATTGTTATACGTTACACAATTTTGTGTTCTTATTTTCTTGTTCTATAGGAAAACTTCATACCCACTGTTCAAAACAGTGACTGCCTTAGGCATTACACACCCAGGTGAGTTTGTATACATATTTACTTTGTTTCTTTTCATCTCTGTGTTGTGTCACTGGTGTCACAATTCTTTTTGGAGTTCTATATCCTGATCAGAAATTGCGTCGCCAAAAAACACTTTCAGAGGGCCGTCAGTATAGCTCAGTGGATTTAGCGCTTGCTAAGAGAAGCACAGGGGCCAGGGTTTGGTTCCTGGTCCCACCTAGCACACCAGCCCCTCTCTAGAGTTCACTGAGCTAGCAATGGTGTCCGGGCGTGGTGTCACGCGCCTCTGTAATCCCAGCACTTGGAAGGTACAAAAAGGAGGGTCACTATGAGCCAGTAGTGAGACCCTAGAAAAACAAAACAAAATAAAAAAACAATTTCAGTAATTATTAATATTTCAAGGACTTCGTGTTGGGCCAGCTAAATACTTCAACAGGTTAAAGCTCCTGCAAGTAGGTGCAGGGCAGCAGTGGTTTTCATTCCTGGGCTTGCTGTGCTGGCCTTGTCCCTGGAGTTCATTGAGACAGCAATTGAGACTGGGCGTGGTGGCGACAGCCTGTAATCCCATCTCCTGGGAGGATGCAAACAGGCAGATCACTACAAGTCCAGTCTAGAAGTGAGATACTGAACACCCTGTAGACCGTTTTCTCCCAAAATACAAAAATAAATAAATTAATTAATATTAAAAAAGGACTTCATGTTGCACAAAATGAGTAATTGAGATAGATACACAGAAATGCTATTTTCATCTTGGATTAGTGTTGCACTAGTGGAGTATACAAATGCATTGAAACCAAAGTTCATTCAAACAATTCAGAAAATATTTTAGCATATTAAAGTTTATGATTTGGGCTACTAATTACCACATTTTTGATATAAATTTTTTTTTAATTTTTTCTTGTTTAATGTTTTATTTATTTATTTATTTATTTATTTGGTACAGAGTTTTGCTACACAGCTTGGATTCATAATAATCCTCTAGTTGCAGCCTCCCCCCGTGCTAGAATTACAGGGGTACACCACCACATCTGGTTTTGGTGACCAGCAGGCTATGCTTCTGGCATGGCATGCAACAATGGGGATCAAACCTGGATCCTTGTGCTTGTCAGGCAGACATTTAGCCCACTCCGCAGTCTTCCCATCTCTACTGTACTTTAAGATACAGTTGTGTGAACTTAAAATAGCATATAATTTGCATAAAATGAAATTTTTCATGAAATATTAATAAGCAGATATACCTAGAATCTACAAAATTGTGTTTCAGCACTAATCACAATATATTTGTATTTCATGACAAAATTAGAATTTTCTTTTCCATAATATTATCTTTTCACCTTTTGAAAATATAGGAAACAATTTAAGTACAATGGTAGAAATATCCATTCACCTATTATTCATTTTGGTTCAATAAAATTGTTTATAAATATAGAAAACTTGCTTGTCAACTAATATTCTCAAGTAGGCTTTAAAATGTGCCCAATATATATTGACTAAAGCAGTATTTTACAAAATATCTTCCTAGTTCCATTGATTAATAATTTATTTATTTACTTACTTTTTGTGTGTGGTACCAGGGATTGAGCTCAGGACCTTGTATTTGCCAAGCAAGCACTTATTTGCTGAGCTATTTCCCTGTCCCCCCTCTGTTGACTAATGATAGGACTAAAACATAAAATAATTTATCCAATGGTTTTATATTACTTCAAAATATAGACTTCTTACTTAGAAAATTTATAAAGAGAATACCAGCTAGTATTAAAAAAGAAAAATTGCAAGTGTTATAAAATTTTATGTAACATATTAATTTGAATTTCACATTATTTGTTGTAATCTATAGTGTTGTCTTCCAATCAGTTAGTTATTCACATTACCAGATTTATGCATGTAACATTAGAAAAACAAAAAATGAAAGAAATATATAAGTTAAGAGGAGAGACAGAAGAAACAAATAAGGAGACAAACTAATTAAACATTTTCATAGGCCAGCAGAAATACACAATACAGTTGTCCAACTTATCCTGCTTACCTACATAGATAATCTCTTTCCCCAGTCCTCTCCCATCCACCTCAACTCAGTGACACTTTCCTTTTGAATATTTCATTACTTCTCAGTATCTCTTATACCCTCAGATTCTATTTTCTCTTTCAGGTTCTCACACTAAAGAGAATATATGATATTTGCACATATGAGTCTGATTTATTTCACTTAAGAGTATGGTCTCTACCTGCACCCATTTACCAACAAAAGTCTCAAATTCCTTTATATTTTTGAATCAAAACACAAGATCTATAAATTTGACTTGTTTTTAATTAATTGGTTTTTCTGTTTGTTTTAATGTGCATAATTTTTCTCCATATTTTTCTTTCTTTATGCAACAAATAAATTGTTTATGGAAATACCTAACTAGACTGTTTTTTATCATTTTCCATTAAACATGTATAATAATGAAGAACATAGTAAGTAATTTATGTGTCACTACCCATTTTGAATAGCAGTGTTTCTTTACAAGTTGCATTTTATTTCCATTAAATGACAAGAGGGAAGGTGTCTTGTTCAATTATTTACATGTCTTATAATGGTAACAGCTGATTTTAAAATAATCAAAATATATTTCATCACACAAAATAATAGGAAGCACTGCAGAAATATTTTTCATTATTATATCTTCTTTTTCCTTCCATTATTCTCTTTTACTTATTATTTATAGAAAATTATTACTTGGATTTCAAAGATATACATGATGATAAGTAATAGCTCAATCACTATCAGATAGAAAGATGTGGCCAAGAAAAGTAGTTTTTTTTTTTTTAATTTTTTATTTCACACAGGATCTTACTACACAGCTCTGACTCCTCGTGATCCTCCTGTTTTCCACCTCCCTTGTGCTGGGATTGTAGGAGTAAGCTACGTGCAGGAACTCATTCCTCAACTCCAAGCTTCCTGGAGACAGGGCCAGCCCTACATGTGGGACTGGGGATCAAACCCTGAGTCCTCTGCTTTTCAAGGAAGGCACCTGAGCTACCTTGCTAGCCTGTAAATACTGATTGAACTGATACCATTTGTTGTCACAATAGTTCAGCCTCTAGCCTAAGACAGGAGCACTCTGTATTAGTAAATTAGAAAACTGTCAAATGGAGACAAGCACTGTCAGTTTTGCCAAATACTAGTAGGTAGTAGATTGTAGTTTTGAACATAGTTTGGATGAGATGCTATCTTTTTGTAGGATACCAATAAAATTGTGCATCAAACAGAGTCTTCTGTTTGTTTTTGTTTTTGTTTTTGTTTTTGTTTTCTCCTTTTGAGACAGGGTCTTGCTATGCAGTTCAAGTTGGCCTTGAGCTCACTTCTGTAGCACAGGCTGGTCTTGAACTTGGACTAGTCCTCCTGCCACAGCCTCCCAAGTGCTGGGACTACAGTTGTGTGCCACCATGCCCAGCAGAGTGTTCTTATTTTTGAGACCTGAAAGCAATAAATGAAAAGAAAAACACAGTACCTTTGGGCTGAACTTTTAATGTACATTTGATGTTGTCCTTGATATTACTCTTTTTGGCTCATATCTTAGAAATCTAATTATGTGTTAAAGAGAGTTATTGAATGACTTCACTGGTAGATCTTTTAATAACCATGTTCATTTCTTTGATTTTGTAGTGAAAACTAAAGCCCATAATAGGATCCAGGAATTTTGAATAGGTAAGGTAGTGAGATTTGCTTTAACCTGAGGATAGAATGAAGATGCAGGAATTTAAGTAGAGGTTAGTGTTGCAACAAATTCTTTGTTTTCACCTGTATTTGAATTAACCACCTAATGTTATCTCATTGTCTAGAGTTGCATGCACTCTGGCACAAAGTTTAAAGGAAATTAAACCAATCTTATCTAACAGGTTTAGTACTGGTTTCACTCAGCAGTTGGCTTTTCATTTTATGAGGTAGAAAGAGATCAGTAATAGATTCAGCAATGGTAGATTCTGTTCTTACCTGCTAGTGACCCCCTTTTAAATGTATCTTTTCCTGATAATATTTTAATTAATATTGTTTCTTATACGTTATACCTGAGCATTTTTCTTTGGTCCTTTCGCAGCCAACGGCACTGCACCAGCATGCCTCGACTTGTGAAGGAGACATTTGCCCACATGAAGTTTGTCTTTGTAAATTTCAAATGTCAAAATAAGAATAGTGCTTAAGTAGACCTGTAAGTACTGTATGGATGAATCCATCTAAATTGTAAAGGAGAATATTAAAAGATTTTAGATGAGGGTATAAAAAGTGCATAGATGTATGTGCTTGAACTATGATTAGTAAGCCCTGAATCGCTTGTGTAGATCCCTGGGGGACTTGTTCAGTTAAGTCACCAAGGCAGAGAGTGCTACATAAGTATGAAACCTATGGAATCATAAACAACATTGTGTGGAAAACGAGCCCGTGTTCAGGGGTCTATATGATTGCCTTGAAATTCTTAGTTGAGCAAAAAGTGCCATACGTCATTTTGCACGGGGCATTACAAATTATGTAACTAAACAAAGAGCTGGGAAGCATAACTTTATGGCAAGTTTTAGCAAGCAGAAATTTTTTTGTCTAATACATAAGAATTATTCAGCAATGCTGAGAAATTGCAGATCTTATTGAAATGCAATTTGAGGAGGTGTGAAATTTTCAAACTGCCTTTTTTATAGAGACACCTTTTGAGATGTGGTAAAGATATTAACGCTTTCAAGAGAATATCAGTCTGAATTTTTACCCAAAGATCAGACTCAATGATATTAAAACATGGAACATTCTTAAAAAGGAATACAGCATTGGTAGCACTTTAAAATAAAGTTCAACTTCTTAGATGTTGCGTCACCTACAATAAACTGTAAATTTTTCTTACTATACTGTATAATTAGGTAACGATAGCCATTTATTTGGGCAACAAACAAGGAGCTACCAAACATTTTTTATCATTTCACATGATTTTAATCTTTTGAATATCTTAAGTTATTTTACTTTTCATGACGTTGAGAAACTGGATTTCTGGTGGCAATAGCTACAACTCTAAAATAAATTTTTGAGAATATTTGATTACCATTACCATGAGACAGAAATCTGTTTTGATTTCACATTTCTTTTTTTTACTTAATATTTTTATTGTTTAAACTTAACAATGGCTATATTACATATTTTCATTATCAGATCAGTTTAGATTAATACATATAGGTATACAAGATTGATCAAACAATTAAACATTAACCCTTTTAAATCAACATTACTTTTTTTTTTTTTTTTTTTTTTCCCTTTTTTTTTTTTTTTTTTTTTTTTTTTTTTTTTTTTTTTTTTTTTTTTTTTTTTTTTTTTTTTTTTTTTTTTTTTTTTTTTTTTTTTTTTTTGAAAGTTGACATATTGCATATTGTCCTCACAATCGTTCTACATAGTACAGGGTGTGGGCATGACCCACTGCCTTATTGATGTTGTTTAGAAAAAAAATAAAAGGAAAAGGAAAAGAATATACTTCTCTTTGGACCAAGAGG
>PVJA010009158.1:10872-61825 GCA_004027025.1 Myocastor coypus | reverse complement strand
AGGTCCGCCAGCACCTTGGGAGCCGTGATGGAGGAGAAGCAGATGTCGGCGATGGAGAGGTTCCGGAGCAGGAAGTACATGGGGGTGTGGAGGCGGGGCTCGCGGGTCACCGTGACCGTGATGAGCAGGTTTCCTAGCAGCGTAGCCACGTACACCAGAAGCAGCAAGAAGAAGAGGAGCCGGCTCACGTCTGGATCCGTGGTTAGCCCGAGGAAAACGAACTCTCTTACCCTGGTGCAGTTTTGCATATCGCTGGAAGCACCCTCTCTCCTGTTGTTTGGATGCATCCTGTGTGATGCGACAGCTGTGGCTGGTGTCCCTTGTGGCTCCCCCAGCCCGTTAGAACGCGGCTCTGCAAGTGACCTGAGGGCTCATAATTGTCTGAGTCGTATTTTTGTGATCACGATCCATTTAGTGCTTGAACTATTATGCACACAGTTACTCAACAATCATTTTCCTGGAGAGCTATGTTGGAAAAAAAGAGAGTGCATTTTAAATGTTTAAAAAAGTATACTTGAGAGGGGCTGGGGAGATAGCTCCGAGGCACAAGTGCCTGCTGGGCAAGTGCAAGGTCGTGAGTTCGAACCCTGGTCCCACAAAAAAAAAAAAAAAAAGTTTACTTGAGGACCGGAGATATATATAGTTGAGCAGCTTAAGTGCCTGCCTGACAAGAGCAAGATCCTGAGTTTGATCCCCAGCACACACACAAAAACAGTTTAATTGAATAACTTAAGCATATTAGGTATAGTTTCCAAAACAGCATCTGCAAGCTGCCTCTCTTGTTTCTTCCTCTCACGCAGGGGTCTTTCTTTGCTTCTTTCTTATTGATGAGGAAGTGGTATCAGACAAGAGACCTCATCCCCCCTCCCCCAGCAGTGGGAAGCCGCGGACGCAAACCTCAGGTGTGGTCCTGTTCGGCTACCAGGCTTGCGTTCAGGTCCCCACCGTGTGCGGTCGTTAGATAGCCTAGATGCCCTTCAGCGCTTCTACGCCCACCGCACGACCTCCAGGGCATGGGCTGGGGCTGGCGGCCTGGGCTCACCGCAGTGAAGAAGTTCTTATCCTGCGGCAAATTTCAGCCTGATGGAATTTGGCTGGCACTTCAGTCTCTGAACAGCATGGGATCCAATCCCGGCCCAGGGCGAGGCCAACTTAGGGAGAGCTTCTCACAAAAGTTTTGCTCAGGCAGGAGGATCAGTGTGAGTTCGAGACCAGCCTGGGCTACAAAAGTGACCTCAAGGCCAGCCTGAACTGCATAGTGAGACCCTGTCTCAAAAAGACAAAAAAAAAAAAAAAAAAAAAAAAAGTTTTGCTCAGTGTTGGTAGGCCTGTGAGACGTAGGAGCAGAAGTGTTTTTCATACAAAGAAAGATGCTACCAAGAGCTCAGTCAGTGGTGACGGGGCAGTCAAAAGAAGCAGACTGGCAGAGTGGACCGAGAAGCACAGCCGTGTAATACACAGTCTACAGGAACCATGCTTAGCTCCAAAAGAAACCCGTAGGCTGAAAGTGAAAGGATGGAAAACAATACTCAGTGACAGGATCCCACGACAAATCAGGGGCAGGGACCCTGCTTGCACGAAGTGTGAGCTGCAAAGCGAGAACAATCAGAGAACAATCAGAGGAGATAAAGAGAGCGGTGCTGGCTCTTCACGTAGGCACGTGGGAGGAGCGGGGACGGCTGCGGAAGGGGCGGGAGGGCTGCAGGAGTGGCGGGAGGGGCGGGACGGCTCCTCCTTTTCTTTCTTTTTATTTTGTGGTACCAGGGGCCAAACTCGGACCTTGCACTTGCCGAGCAGACGCTTACGCTGCTGAGCTGTCTCCCGGCCCTTATTTCTTTCTAAGAGACAGTGTGAGGTGTCACTGATCCTTCAGGGACAAATCAGTATGAATGTCACTTGCTTCATCTCCTACGTAGCCGTCACACTTCACCGCAGTCAGCAAATGCGTACGGCTAATCAGAACGATCCAAAGGATGTTAAGGGAAGCACCGCCCGGTTTCTGACCTGTGAGGCAGCTCGGCGTGCCCGCCTGGACGTAGAACGCTGATGGCCAGGTTCTGGGCAGGCTGTGTCATTTGAGGCATGGTGGGCAAAGGGGGCAGCCTGTCATCACAGCAGAGTCCCTGCCTATGCAAGGAGAGCGCAGTGAACCCTAATGAAAGCCTACAACTGAAACATGCTAATAGAAATAAATCATAAGAATCCATTGGAACCTATTGTTGAGGTTTTTACATGTTAAAATGCGAAATATTCCTGTAGCTCAGAAGACATAATGCAGGCTGGGGATCTATCTACCATCTGTCTGTCTGTCTGTCTGTCTGTCATCTATCTATCTATCTATCTATCTATCTATCTATCCATCTAATCTGTCATCTACCTAAGTAATCAGTAGGGAAACACTTGCCTAGCATGCTCAAGTCTGTGATTTTAGTCCACAGTACTGAATAAATGTCAAAATGCACGATAACAGTGAATTACAGGGGCCGGCAAGATGGCTCAGCGGTCTAAAGCACCTTCTTAGGCAAGCTCAGGCAACCTCAGGGACCGTGGTTCAATGCCAGCCCCACCCCCAGGGCAGGCTGAGCCGGCCATAATATAAAATAAAGATGTCCCCCCCACCCAAAAGTGAATTATATTGTGGGAGATGTAAGAGAAGGCGGAAGATCCGATCATTTCTGGTCACAATGCTGCAAGTCTTCTGAATTCAGCTTTATCTAACTATCATCTGCACTCTACATAATAATTAAACATTAATCCTGTTTTTCATGCAGCTATGAAATGCTCTATGCTGGGTGCAAGAAGGAATGTATGAAATGGAAAGAGAAGGAGGCAAGATGACAGCATCGCTTTTCTTTAACTCTTTCGCCACATTCATCCTGCGCAGGTTCCATTTTTGGTTGGCCAGGTGCTTTGGAAACGAGCTCCAGCGGACAAGATCTGGCAGGCGCTTCTCACCGGCCGGATCCCACGCAGCCTCGCCCACAGCGAAGCTAAGGGCTCAGGGGGCGCCCCGCGGCTTGGCTCTCACCCCCCCCCCCCCCCGCACCCGCTGCTGCAGCTTCTGAACGCAGCACTCTTTCCGGAGCGGGACACCCACCTCGGAGTGCTTTCCTCTGTGATGGTCGTCGCGGCGCTGCAGCGTGTGACACACCCGCGGAGCCTCCACACGGTCCCGCGTGGTCAGCAGCAGCCCGGGGTCGCCGCGCACCGCCCGCAGCTGTGCCCGCGGGCTGACTGCTGCATCTCCTTTGATCGCGAGTGCCACCAAATGCTGCACCTTGTCGCGCACTGAACGTCTGGTCGCAGCTTTTGAAAATTTTGTTTCTCAGGGTACGATCCCCGATCCCCGATCCCCGGGGAGTTCCAGTCTTAGTGCCCTTGCTGCACCCGCAGGAGGGAGCGGGGAGCAGGTCTCCGGGGCCGTCCAGCGCTGCCCGTGCCTTGCCTTGCCTGCAAAGGCCTGAGCGTCACTCAGGCTGGGTGCGGGCGCCGATGGCGGAGGGAGCGAGGCCGAAGGAGGGAGAGGCCGCCTCGGGTCTGTGAGGCAGCGCAGCCCTGAAGGCCGCGCGGAGCGCTGCGGTGGCCCGGTGTGCAGGCTCGCAGCGCAGGGAGGGCGCACCGGGCTGGGTCCAGTTCGCTGCTGCTCCCACTGCCTCCCGGAGCCCGCTCAGGCCCCTCTCCTAGGGCCCAGGCCTGCTAAAGAGCCGGAGGAGGACTCCTGCTAGGGAGGGGAGAGAGCCAAGTCCCAGGTCCGCTGTGGTCATGGAGCTCCCGGGGGAGCCCTTAACTTGCTGGGAACCTATCCGCACACGTGTGGACACGCAAGGCTCGTGTGGACATAAAGCCAGCCTCGTCCCAGCAGCTCAGCTCAGCCTCAGGCTTTCCTTGAAGCATGGCGGACAGTGGGCCTGAACGCTTTCCGAGCTGCATTTTCAAGTTCTGAGTAGTACAAGAAGGATCCGCTTGAGGCCCAGCAGTAGCTGTGTACTGCGTCTGTCTGGAATCCATCTGGTTCTCAATCAAGAGTGTTGGACAAGGTTTTGCTTCTGTTCACAAAGCCCACTTTGGGTGACAAACACCGATGGGGCATCTTCCACACAAACCCAGAGGCAGCCAACTCCCCCTAAATCATCAGACAGTTTGTGAGCTGAGGCCTCCCTGCAAATACAAACACACGTACAAACGTAATACAAAACACGAGCATGCGCCGTTATTCCTCCCCTAAGGACCTACCTGTTTCACATGTGCTTGGGCTTAGAACTGAGCCACACTTTGAACTTAGGACCTGTGGCTTGGACTGGGACCAGCCTTCAGCTCCCTTTAGTTCTGTACATTTTGTGCGTGGAGTCCCAGCTGCTTTTGGTTTTTCACAGCACACCTTGTTTATGCAGTACTGCAGCTTTGGTGCAGTCCGCTGCTGTAGTCGTATGTTCTACGATACGTCACAGCACCGCATCAAGCACGGGCATCAAGCTGGGGTGTCGCGCCGCCATTTCTTTGTGGTCATGCGCAGTGTGCGCGCCGCACAGCTCCTCGCCTGGTGACCCCGTGCACATCCGCTTATGCGTTCAGTTGCAAGCCTGCTCAGCCTGCGTGCCTGCACCCTTCAGAGGCAGGCTGTGGGGTTGCAAGGGGAGCCCAGTGCGTCGGGCCAGGTTTCTGCGAGGTGAAGGAGGCACCTTGACGGCTGTGAAACGGGAACCAGTGGCAGCGACTTTGGTCCGAGAACGTGAATACGGATATGAGCGCCAAACTTCTAAAAAATACTATGAAGTTCAACGTGTGTCATGGATAATCAGAAGCTGGGTACAAGAGGCCCTTTTCTTACTGCTGAGTTGGTGCCACGCACGCATCGTTGTGTATTCTTTTTTTTTTTTTTTTTTTTTTTTTTTTAAAGATTTTTAAAATCTATTTCTCGGGGCCCGGCAGGATGGCTCAGCGGTCTAAAGTGCCTGCTTGGGGAAGCTTGGGCGGCTTCAGGGACTGCGGTTCGATCCCCGGCACCACATGCTGCGCCAGCCCTGTCCGCGGGGCGGGCTGAGCCGGCCATAAAAATGAGTGAATAAACAAACAAAGGTTCTGAAACAAGAATAAAAATAATAAATTAAAAAAAAAATCTATTTCTCTTAAACCTCATTTGTTTGTGTTATGGCTGGCTCAGCCCGCCCTGGGGTGGAGGTGCGCAGCATGTGGCGCCAGGGATGGAGGAGCGGTCGCAGCACTTGCCTTAAGTTTCCTCCGCAGGTGCTTTAGACCACCGAGCCATGTTGCTGGTCCTCGCTGTGTATTCTTAAGGCACTGAAAGAATGAAGCAGAGCTTGTGTACCTACTTGTTTGTCTTTGGAAAGGTGTGTACGTGTCATGGGCTGAGGGCTTTGTATCTTTCAGTACTGAATTTGTGTCTTGAGAAATGTTATTGTGTTTTATCTTGAAGAGTAAAAATAAAAGCAAAAACAGCAGAAACAGGCAGAAAAAGGATAATGCACAATGAAGTATGTTACAGAATTTCAAAACAAGAACAGCAAATTACCAATGGTTGTTAGATTGCTGATTTTGATGGCCAAATCTGTTGCTCAGATCAACAGATAGAGGTATGGAAGATTGGACAAATACTTGATAGTGATGCTTGCTTTTAATAGACCTTAATTTTTTCTTTGTCTTTTTTTAAAACTTTTTTCAAATATTTATTTTATTTATTAAAAATATTTGTTTTAAAGAGAGTATAACAATAATTGATAAGATTTTAGAAATGGTGCATGTTTAGATGACCAAGAGGAGAGCTATTTCACCATGGTTTTTGTATTTCACCTTTGTTGTCCTTGATGTAGTTGCTTAGATCACGGATATCAGTATACAGAGTTTAAGTGAAAATTCTGCATGTAAACTGCTTGTTTCAAAAAACTGATGGATGTTTGTTAAATGAGAAGAAAGTTTGTACTACTAGTGTTTAGACAAGGTATAATGTCTGTATCTTGTCCTTTAAACAACTACAAAGACCACAATATGCAATGTATTCATTATTGTAGTGGTCCTACTAAGCTCTTGTGAAGCTGTCTCATTGGTATTTCTTTCTCACTAAAATTAAGGTCTATCAAAAGCAAGCATCATTTTTACAGGATTTATCTTTTAGATGTCACTTGCTCACTCAGATTCTTACACTAGATGTTCACACATGTCCCTGGAACCCTGGACATAGTGCCAGCCACCAAAACCAAGCATGGGGCACATGCCTATAATCTCAGCTCTGGGAAGGCTGACGCAGGAGTAGACTCATTACAAGTCCAAGCTGTGTAGCAAGACTTTGTAACAAATAAATAATAAATAAATAAAAGATCTTTAAAAATTTCAGAGACCGTTTTGTAGGATACATCAATCTGGGCCAGAAGTTGTTTTCTTTCAGGACCTGAGATGCTTCACTCCAAACTCCTTTTGATTGGATTTTGAGAAGTCTGGCATGATTCTAATGGGCTTTCCATTATAGGTGATTTGTTTTTTGTTTCCTCTAATAGCTTTTAGTATTTTTTTTCCCTATTGTTGAATTTCTGGAATCTTGATTTTTATTTGTCTGTGTGTAGATTTATTTTGGATAAGATTGACTGGAGTTCTGCACGCCTTACTTAACATCAACAAGTTCTCTCCCCATGCTTGGGAAAGTTTCTGCTGACTTCTGCAAGTAGTCCTTTCATGCTATTTGTACTGATCTTGTTGTTTCATTGACACCTATCAGTAGTATGTTAGTTTTTTTTGCAACATCTTGTGGTTGTTGAATTTTTAGGTCCTTTGTTGTTCTTAAGCGATCTTTCCTTTTGTGATCACTGTCTGCGATGCTGTCGTCAAGGTCTGCAAGTCCAGCTTTAGCTCTGTTCAAGCAGTTCTGCTGGCTTTTAATTGAATGCTTAATTCCCTGGATGTCTGTTTGAATCTGGTTCATGCACTGAAGTTTTTTGTATTGTTCATTGCGTTTCCATTATATTTTTATTCTACTTTTTAAAGAAATCTATGTCTTCTTTAGATGTACTGAGCAATGCTTTCATGATTGTTGTCTTTTTTAGCCTGAGGGTTTATTTCTGGTCTGATTTCCTTCATGGCCTGATGGAATTGTGTCCACTTCAGCTGGCATCACTTCACACATTTTAGGAACGTGCCTTCCAAGTTCTTCTATGTTCTTGTCTTTTAGGCTTGTTCTGGGGGGCCTGGAGGTCTGAGATTGTCTTTGGTTTCCTCATTTTGACATTTCTGAAGCTTACAATGTCCACCCAGGCTTAGGAGTGATGGTGGCGGGATGGGATGTGGGTCATCAGGGGTCACACAACTGTGTAGGGGGTGTGTGGGTCAGCATCACTAAAGCTCCCACCGTTTGGGGCTGAGCATGGCTCACAGCACGGTGAAGGTGGGTGAGCTGCAGTTTCGCAAGGCTCCTGAGAATGTGTCAGGGGCAGGTAGGGCTCCCCAGGTTTCCCATGATTTGGGGGCTGGGGGTCAGTCACAGCTCTGTAAGGTTTTGTTGATAGTGTGGGACAGGACATAGCTCACCAGGAGCTATTCAGAGATTGGCATGCTTTCTGGCACAGTAGGGGCTTGCTTTCTTCCTTCCTTTCTCTCTCTCTCTCTCTCTCTCTTTCTTTCTTTCTTCCTTCCTTCCTTCCTCTCTCTCTCTTTCTTTCTTTCTTTCTCTCTCTCTTTCTTCCTTCCTTTCTCTCTCTCTCTTCCTTCCTTCCTTCCTTCCTCTCTCTCTCTTCCTTCCTTCCTTCCTTCCTCTCTCTCTCTCTTCCTTCCTTCCTTCCTCTCTCTCTCTTTTTTTCTTTCTCTCTCTCTCCCTCTCTTCTTTCCTTCCTTCCTTCCTTCCTCCCTTCCTCTCCCCCCCCTCACTGTGCAGGCCTTGCCATGCAGCTCAGGTTGCTCATCACCTCACTTCATAGTTCAGGCTGGCCTTGAACTGATGGTAATCTTCCTGCCTCAGCCTCCTTACATGGTGGAGTTCCCGGCCTCCAGCACCATATCCAACCAAGTGAAGCATTTCACACTTCGCATCTTAAACCCTGCACCCTAAAACTGAGAGTAAATGTAACGCACTTCATGAAAGCGTTGTCCTTTTTACAACTTGGGTACCATCAGTGTGGCAAATGCACCTCACAGTGGGTAACATTTCCCATTTAAATTTGGTAGGTGAAGTGCTCTGTAAATATCTGAAGTTACATCTCTATGCCCCTTTTTATAACTACAGGGGTTGCTTGTTGGTATCCAATAGTCACTTTGTCTTAAGAAGAAAAGCCAGAGAGTGTTTTTGTTGGCCATACACTTTGCATTTCTGTGGTCTGTTCTTTTCTACACAGAGTGCATACGTGAACGCCAGCTGGAGGTCACCTCCCCTGCTCATGCACTTGAGGCATGAGCCTGGTGGCACGCGCATTCCCAGACTCTGGACATGCCTGGGGCTGCTGGCGTGGGTGGCTGGAGAGGCCTGCCCTGCCCTCTGTGTCTTGCACTTCCTGCCTTCCTTCTCATCCTGGCCTTCTCTCAGCTCCTGTAGGCTCTCAGCGTCCAGCTGAAGCCCCACCCTCCTGTGAGTGTCCTGCCACGGCCCTAACTGCATTACAGTTTCGTGGCTTGCCGCAGTGCACATCTATTGTCTTGGTGTTCTGTATTCTGACAGGGCTGAGGGCTGGCTTCACAGTGTTGGCAGCTGCCTCCCTCTCTGCTGTCCCCAGGGAGGACCTTACTGTCTTGCTTTTCCTACCTTGGTTGTACAGATCCATTCTGTCTCCTGCTATTGTCTAAGTTGGCAGTCACTAGCCAAGTACCACTTGATGGCCTTACACTGACCTCTTTTTCTGTAAAAATTGGTCCACTTTTAAGGGTGCTTGGTGAAATGAGGCCCCTGGATAAACCAGGATAATTTCCCTAATTTTAAGGTCTTCCCATTAGTAATTTTTATTCTTCGCTGCAGCCTTCATTTCCATTTGCTGGGCAATAGACTCACAGACGCTGGGGAATAGGAGGTGAAGAGGAGGCAAGGAGCTTGTTCCCCTGCCACCATTTTCTCTGTCTCAGTCCCCGCTCAGGTGGACAGTCATTCTGATCTATATCGGAATCAGATCTATGAATGCAGAAAGATTTGTAGAAAGTCATTTATTAGTAAAGCTTGATCCAGCCTGAACTAATTTTGTGCTAGCATTTGATTTGAGTTCATATGAGGCCAAATAGTTTTTATTTATTGTTCTTAGTAGGAATACTCATATATTTTCCTATAGAAGTATCTATGTCCAATTTTCTTGGCTGCTTGTCAAAAGGGAAAGAACACTGTATCATAGTCCTAAAATTTAAGGTCTGAATTAGAAAAACTACATGGCTGTCTACGTGAGACAATGCAATTCTGTCATCAGATTGGCTTTCTGACTTGATTATGCTAGTTGTGATATTCTTCCAGTAGGGAGGTATAACATGCACAGCCTTTGAATTTGGATGTTGGAAGGGCTCAGACTTTGAAATAGTGTCTTGGCTTCACTGTGTGTGTGTGTGTGTGTGTGTGTGTGTGTGTGTGTTTAAAAACTAAAGCTAAATGAAGTTTGTGGATTAAGCAATAAATTTCTAAATTTAAAAATTAATTATTAACTTTTATACACATTTTGATGAACTTCCTATCTTTTTTTTTTTTGTCTTTTTGAGACAGGGTCTCGCTATGCAGTTCAGGCTGGCCTTGAGTTCACTTTTGTAGCCCAGGCTGATCTTGAACTTGCACCAATCCTCCTGCCTCAGCCTCCCAAGTGCTGGGATTACAGGCATGAGCCACCACACCCGGCGAACTTCCTATCTTAATTTACCTAAACTCAATGTCCCAGAAAAAGAGGAAACAACATCACTTCTCTAGTACATGGCTACAGTTTAGTTAAGGTGCCCCTGGGCCTGGCACCACACACTTAGAACAGTGCCCCACAGGGGGCCAGCAGGAGGGATGCCAGATGCACACAGACTCCGCTATTGGTGTCACTTCTCTGGGTGCACGGATCCCAATGGTTTCTGAATGTAACCTTTACTTTGGTGACCCCGTAAGTATGCACAGAGGCTCTGGTCTTGAGCAAGACAGCATAGTGCGTTCCAAGCCAGTGGTTTCTATTTCCTTAGCTTCTCCAAAAGAAGTATGCATTTGGGAGAAGTGTGTGTGTAAGATATAAGGTCAGCTTTCAAAGCTGAAAGCCGTATAATTAGAATTTGGTAATGCCGTCAGCTTGCGCTTACTTCCCTTTATCCCACAGATTAAACTAACATCTGCTTATCGCCTCTCAGAGCCTGGGTGTTCTTTGAGACATGGAGAATGTAGAAGAGAATTAGATTCTATACTCTGACATTTTTATGAGCTGTAAAAGGTGCACATGAGAATGCCAGTATTTATGGGGTCGGATAGAGTATTTATGTTCTTACGCTGGTCAAACTGGCTTGTGGTGCCAGGAGTTTCATGAATAGCAGCAGAGATAGCTTTAGCTTCTTGTCATTTCCATGATTATATGGTGAATCCAGGCAGCACGAGTCTCTGGCCATACTCAATTCTGATCATCGTAGGCAGGGAAAGACAGCAGGACAACCTTAAAGCAAACGCGCTTTACCTCTGCCACTGCTTTGCGGGGTCACACTGTGCTAGTATAACGTCCAGGTGAGTGGATTTTGAGAAGATAGCCCAAAGGATGGACAGGGCAGAGGTGGCAGAGAGTGTTCCCCTGCTGTGCTACTGCATAGTAGGTGCTCAACAGTCGTGGGACCACTCTGGATGAGCTGGGACAGCCCCCTGGGGTCCTGCTGTGCTGTGCTGAAGAAGATGCTGTCCCCTCCCGCATGCCTGCACAGCACAGTGCACCCTTGACCCGTTGCCTAGACACCCCGAAACTGCATGCATGCTTTGAATTGGTCTCCTGCTTGCTCTCAGTGGTGCTGTAAGTGGGGTATCCATGTTGCTTAGCTTGCTGCTAATGCTCTTTAGCAAAAAACAGTGCTGCAGGTCACTGGTCCTTTGCATCTTGGCAATCCTGCTGCAGTTAATTTTCTGTGCATGGCTGAGTCCCAACATTTCACAACCAATGCCCTAGGCAAGTGGTTTAATTGCGTGTTTTCATCTAACAGGAATCTAGAAGTGAGAGTATGTGCCTGGGGGAAGCGTAAGCCTTTTCGTCAGTCTCCGCATGGCCGACTTCATCTCCTGGTTCCTCAGAGTGTAGATCAGGGGGTTCAGGACAGGGATGATAACCGTGGATGTGACGGACACAGCTCTGTCCATGGGCAGGGCGGTGAAGGGCCGGGCATAGACGTACATGCAGGGCACGAAGTGCAGGGTGACCACGGTGACGTGGGCGGTGCAGGTGGAGATGGCTTTCTTCCTGCCCTCGCCTGTGTGAGACCTCAGCATCACCAGGATGACCGTGTAGGACGCAAGCAGGAAGACAAACCACAGCGTGCTGACCAGGCCATTGTTGGAAATCATTAGAATTTCTAGAGCAAAAGTGTCAGTGCAGGCGAGCTTGAGGACCTGTGGGACGTCGCAGTAGAAAGTGTCCAGCACGTTGGGCCCGCAGAAGGGCAGGGGCAGCAAGAGGGCGACCTGCACGATGGAGTGGATGAAGCCGCCCAGCCAGGAGGCTGCTATTAACCCAGCGCAAACATTTCTACTCATGATGGTCGTGTAGTGCAGGGGCCTGGAGATGGCCACGTAGCGGTCCAAGGCCATGACAGAGAGAGAAAAAACATCCGCCCCGCCGAGGAGGTGGAAGAAGAACATCTGGGTGAGGCAGCCCTCGAAGGAGATGGTCTTTCTCGTGGAGAGAAGGTCGATCAGGACCTTGGGCGCTGTGACGGAGGAGAAGCAGATTTCGAGAACGGAGAGGTTGCGGAGCAGGAAGTACATGGGCGTGTGGAGGCGGGGCTCGCGGGTCACCGTGACCGTGATGGCCACGTTTGCTAACACGATTGCCACATAAACCATAGATAGAAAGACAAATAAGGGTAAGCTCACCTCTTGAGACTGAGTAAGTCCACAGAAAACGAACTCAGTTACCCTGGTGTGATTTCTGAGGGCCGCTGGAGCGTATTCCTCCATGCCCGGCTTGGGAGGAAACGCCCTTGCTCGGATGGCGCAATCCAGCGAGGCTCCTCTGTTCTGTCGAAATGGACCCCCCGGGAGAGTCCGTTGCTGTCACTGCGCCAGCGTCTTCATAACCTGGCTGAATTATTCGGGGAAAAAATTCGCTCGATTCTGCCAGCCTGCATTCTGTCCTCTGTGGCGGCTGCAGCTTGGGCGGGATTGCTCACACTCTCTTACTCTGCTTCCTGAGGGTCCTGCTAGCACCCGCCTGTAGATGTTTCGGAAGAGACATCAAGGAAGAGGACCCCCGGAAAGCCTGTGTAAACAGCTCTGGGTTCCTCGTACCTCACGAATCAGAGAAGCTCCGCTTTAATTCCGTGTTGTTTCCACAGTTTGAAAGTCACTGGGGCTGCGTGAACACTCACAGCACGACAGGCTCCCGTTGGAACAGCACATCGTCACCTTAGACACGACCGCGTCCTTCCTTGTGGCCAGCTCTCGTGACATCCCTCTGAGATCCAAGGGGAAGGCATTATTACCAACACGAGCAAAAAGGAACCCGAGAAGCACAAGCTCGTTTTCCCAGGACATGAGAGAAAATCCCGGCAAAGAAGCCAGAGGGATTTCTTCCGCTTCTCGTCCTGGGCTAAGCGGTACTGCTCAGTGCCTGCCTACTTCAGGACACATAAATCCATCAGCAAGCAGGGTAGGGAACTTGTCCCAGGATTTTGCTGACCCGTCAGTGGCAGGTCCATGGTCCCTCTGTCTCCTCCTTCTGCGACTGTCGGCTCTCAGGCCGCTGGGGCATTGTTACCCCTCACCCCACCCCGTGTGTTGTGCAAGTGGAAATTCTTCTGTTCAGTTTTAAAATTTCATTCCGTGCCTACGCAGGTGTTGGAACAGGACGCAGTCGGACACAGAGAAGATACAAAGATGGCAAGCTTCCCACAAGGATGAGTGTCCTGGCCTGCGGGAGAGAGACACGGGAGGCAGATATCTGTGAAAGATTGCTTGTCCTTTTCTTTCTTCTTGTAAGCCTTTAGTGGGGGCTCCGTGAGCTACTGCTCAGCCGTAAAGAAGGATCAATCTGGGTCACCCGTAGGAGAACGGATGCACCCCGAGACCTTCATGCTAAGTGAAGCAAGTCAGATATAGGAAGTCAGATATTACATACTCTGCCTTACACGCGAAATCATATTGGAAATATAATTGGGACAGCCAAATGAGAAGCAGATGACAGGGAACAGGGCAGCTGGCTGTGTTCAGAGGGGCAGAGAACCTGGGGATGGGGCGCTACTGAAGTGGGGAGCGAGAAAGGCGGCGTCAAAGATCCAGGGGAATATATCCAGGTGTTCCCCTCGGCGAATGTGCTTGTTGGCAACGCGAGCACACACTAATAATAAAGGGAAAGTGCGAAGCAGCGGCCGTTCAGCTTGAGGGTTGCATTTCCTGTCAGAATTCAGACCCAGACTCACCTCAGCACAAGAGGGAAAAGCAGAGGCTTCCCCTTTGCCTCGTAGTCCTGGCGGAGAGAAAGGGTGGACCCCACAGAGGATCTTCAGTGTAGCGTGCCTCGCTCTGTATCAGGTGCCAGCAATTGCTTGCTTGTGGCTGGAAGATGAATTCGTGAAGAGCACAGGCCGTGAGGGGCCTCAGCGGTCTAGACAACATCGGAGAGCAAGCTCACGGCGGGTCAGTCTCTGTCTCCCAGCCCAACGCTCACCCCGCCCCCACGTCACCTCAGCATTTTCTGAGGAGATTTATAGCGGTGGGTGGCCCTGGGACCAGTGGACCCACAGGGAAAACCATCTTCGGCCTAAGCGTCTCTCTTGCCTGGCACTGTGGTGCAGCTGCCGGCTGGGAGGGCTCGGCCTGGGCAGTGTGAAAACAGCCTTGAGGAATGACATGGAGAAGCAGACCCCAGCTCCTTACCTTGCTCCCCCGGGGCCTAGGCCTGGGAGGGCTTGTGCCACCTACAGCACGCTGTCTCTATGAACCAGGGTCTTCCAAGGGCTGTCCATACTGCTGACAGCCAGGACGTTGCACAAGTTAGCACCTCCGGGAGCTCCGTTTTCTTTCCTCCTCTGAGCTTGTGTTCCATCTTCTTGGTCCTCAGTCAAGCCCGAGTCATCTCTCCGCAGCATCCTACAAGAGTCCCCCAGCAGTCTGCCTCTGCTTCCTACCTGTTCTCAGAATCTCCAGCCCACCCTTCTTGGCCAACCCCAGACTTCCACATCCAGGTTTGAATCATCTTCCTCTGTCAGGACTTCTGTGAGAAGTTTTTGTACTATAAAATTAAAAAAAAATTAAAAAAAAAAAAAAAAAAAGAACTGTCCTAGGCTCTCTGGGATCCTATGTGAGCTTTAAAATGAGTTTGACAGTTGCTACCAAACCAACTCCCCAGTATGAAATTTTATTGGAGATGAAACCGCATGCACAGGCAAGTTTGAGAAGAACTTTCTTCTTGATACTATCAAGTCCTGCAAAGCATGGGCATGATGTCTCTCTTGATCCCTCTCCCTCTCTCTGTCTCTCTCTCTCTCCCTGTCTCTCTCTCCCTCCTCTCTCTCTCCCTGTCTCCCTGTCTCTCTCCCTGTCTGTCTCTCTCTCTCTCCCTGTCTCTCCCTCTCTCCCTGTCTCTCACTCTCCCTCTCCTTCTCCCTGTCTCCCTCCCTCTCCCTGTCTCTCTCTCTCCCTCTCCCTCTCTCTGTCTCTCCGTCTTTCTCTCCCTCTCCTCCCGCTCCCTCTCTCTCCCCCCATGGCACCCTCTTCCTCTCCCTCCCCTTCCCCCTTCCTTCTTGCTCCCTCTCCTTCCCCTTCCCGCCTCCTCTCTCTCCCTCACCTTCTCCCTCTCCTCTCCTCCCCTTCCACTTTCCCCTCCCCCCGCCTTCTCTCTCCTTCTCCCTCTCCATCCCCCTGCACGTCTGCTACTCCTCCTCCCTCTCTCTTCCTCTTGCACATGACACTGACGCCCAGAGCTGCCTTCCCGTCGGCCCCTGTATCAGTCCTCTTCTTGAACTAGCTCCCTGTGCATCTCCTTCACCCGGTATAACGTCCCCACTCACTGCCAAGTTCACCCTGCTTCTCCTAGCACTGCCTGAGCCTTACCTTGCCTGGAGCACACAACAGGAGCTCAAGAAAGACTTAAGATTGACGCTTAACATGAAGGACGCATGTGCTTCTTGACAGATGACCGCCAATGCTGGCATCTGTGTGAGACAGCTCAGACTCGAGCTGAGAAATTAGTTTGTTCTTCCATCTGAGTTGGCCGTTTGCCTCTCCACAGATGTAGTAAATGTGATAATGTCGCCAAACTCCCCAGCCTGAGGCAGGAGGTCCAGGTACTTGCCCTCTCCCTTTCTTCCAAGCCCCACATCTTCCTTGGATAACATGGAAGGTCCCTTGTGAAGCCATTTGCAAGACCCGCATGCTGTCTCATCGGGGAGTAGCTTCTCTTCAGACCAACTTGATTATTTTTTGTTTGAATGAACACGGGTGAACTGGACAAGTGGAGTAAAGGTGTGAGCCCTGGGTCTGTGGCACTGGGACTAAAGATGTCTCTGGACAGGAGGGGAGGAGACCCCATGACCCAGGGTTAGGCTGCACACAGAGCTGCCTTTGAAGTGACCACAGCTGTGAGGGCCTTTGGATGTTTCAAGGAAGCTCCTATTTCGTACAGATAGGTTTGGGGTCTCCATGGAGAAGTTCTAAAATGAAGCAGGATCTGCACCATATTCAACTAATTTTCTGTTTCAATAACTGCCTTCCTGTGCTCTCTGGCTCAGCCTCTGCAGCTCGTCTTTTGAAAGCATGGTTTGCTCCCCAGTTCTTTCTTTCCTGTTATTCGCATTTTCAATTATCTCGGCATTTAGTTAAACACCTGGCACATTGCCTGTGGTCATGATATTCGTAAACAACCCACGCTATCCGGCAGCCTGGTACCTCAGTGTTCTTACCTCGGTCCCCCAGTGTCCACTGAGCTCACGCCACGGAGCCCTGCAGCGCGGCTGCTGCCTCGTGAGGAGCAGAAGCACTGCGCGTGGAGGTGGCATCCTTCTGATGACTGCCCCAGCCTTCAGGGTCAGGCCCTCAGCCTCCCTTTGGAAGGCAGAGCCGTCATGATTCCTCTGCCTGTTTAAAAGTGTCCCTACTAAAAGCCCTGGTCTCTTAGACCCAAACCTCCCAGGAGAATTAGTAAAGGGAATTTGGGTATGAGTGATGAAATCGTGTGGACGGTTCTGAGTGTCTGAATTCCCAAATTATTAAACAGTTCACTACTGCAGGTGAGGACACACACACACACACACACACACACACACACACACACGCACACACATGTACACACACACACGCACACACGCACACATCTCTGCTTTCTAAATTCTTGCAAGGCCCCAGAGGAGAGGAATCTTCTCTGTGATTCTCCGAGTCCTGGGGGGACTGGAGAGGTCTAATGGTAAATGGCCATCTATTCTCGGTGCAATGTGCCCAAAGGGACAGGGACTAGCTCCTAAGGAAGCAGCAGCCCATCAGCCCTTCCAGGCCTGGGTGGCCCTTCTGAGGGACACATCACCTATCGTTGGCGTTGAATGTCCCTGTGTGGAGTGGTTAGGAAGAATACTTCATGGAGCACCTTGGGGAAATACTGGGGGAACAGTGGGGGAAGCAGCGGGCGCCTTGGCGTGATGTATCTCTGTCCTGTAAGGCTCAAGGATCACAGATGCATGCCGTCCTGCCAACTCCACATGGGCAAACATGCGTACATTTTCACAATTCAATATTTTGCAAAGGATGTGTGCAGTGAGTTACAATTTCCCAAGCTTCTTTACTTTTCTTGGCCTAGTTCTGAATGAATCTGAAGGTTAAAGGATGGAATTAGGGGCAAACACAGAGGGAGCAGGGAGGGTCACTGTGTCCCACCGTTATCTTACCCCACCGGAAACACTTCCCTTGAGTGGAAATGGGTTCCGGTGCAGACCCAGTGGCTGCTCCTAGAGGAATCTAGATAGGTTATGTTCTTTCTCTCTTCTGGTACAAAAAGAAAAAAATAGGCCTCGAAGGCAGAAGGTATATCTCAGGGAGATTTTTTAAAAAGAAAAATGACTTGTCCTGGATGGCTGATGCATTCATAATTAAAAGCTATAGATTTGGTTCAGTGATAAAAACCTTGGGGTGAAATAGAAAGAAGGGGCAGAGGTTAAAAGGTGTTTGGGCTGACACAGAAGAAAATGTCATTGCAGATTTTATGCCAATATTTTCTGGAACTGCACAAATAACTTTGAGGTTGATGTATACATTTAACTATGAATGTATACATGGATCAATTTATTTATTTATTTATTTTTAAAATTTATTTATTTATTTATTTTTTTTGTGGGACTGGGGTTCAAACTCACGACCTTGCACTTGCCCAGCAGGCACTTGTGCCTCGGAGCCATCTCCCCAGCTCCCTACATGGATCAATTTATTTTCTGTTCTTAGGTCCTTGCATACTGTACATCCTGGATACATCTAGACATTTTGTCTGTGTTAACTGACAGGTAGAATATATCTGAGACACTGTAACTGCTCTGCTGCAAAGAAGAATGCGTCAGGATCCACTGTAGGAGAGTGGATGGCCTTTGAATTCATAATATCTCATGAAATAAATTGTAAACGTCCATTTACACATCTTATGTTTTTCCTCCTGTGAGAAAACTAAAGAATAAATAAGTTGAAAAACAAAATAAAACATGAAAGAATAAGAAACAGAGAGATCTTTTGGAAATGGAAAGGAGACAGAGAGATGGGAGAAGAGGGCGGGAGGAGGAGAGGTAGCGAAAGGCCCTGGAGCGTGTGCAGCTACTGGTACAGAAGGCGTGGGCTGCGGGCTGCAAACACGCCCTGGAGTAAAAAGACAAGATGTTAAAAAGCCTTGTGCCACATGGCCACAGATTGCTAAAGTACATAAATTGAAGGAGCGATTTTAGTCACTGCCTAGAGCCAGCAGACTACCTGGCAGAGCACGGGTGAAATCGCCTCCTCTGGTCCCTGCCTGTTTAGGGACAGAGGGACAAATGGCCAGGGCCACTGGCAGCTTGAGGACCCCAGGACTGCAGCTCACCTGCATGGCCATCACTGGTACGGCCTTGGCCCTGTTTAGTCCCTACGACGGGCTGGGGCAAGGCAGCGCCTTTTCTGTATTGCAGATGCAAAAATGAAGTATGTGTGGGCAGGAGCGTGGGAAGCGATGCTGAAGCAGCGGTTGCGGGGTGAGGTTTTATTTTTTTATCCATTTTAATGAAAAGAAATCAAATAACAATGAATCAGTTTCGAAACAAGTTAGTAGGACAGTTACAGTAATGAATGCATTGCACATTGCGGTCTCCATAGTAGTTATTCAGAGGACAAGATGCAGACATGTGTCTAGTCTAAACACTGTTAGTATGAACTCTTCTCCTCACTGACCTAAGAGAAAGCTGTATATCTATCCATCTATGTATCTATGTATCTATGTATCTATGTATCTATGTATCTATGTATCTATCCATGGTCCTTTATTGGTATGCATTTTTATTCTAAAGAAACAAAAGAAATAAAAATGACACAGAATTTAAAAACAAGATGATAGGAAATTAAGAATGGTTATTATATTGCATATTAGTATCTTCAAATTAGTTCCTCAGATTACCAGATACAGGCATGTGAAATTTATCAAACAATATACATTGGCTGTTCATTTCAGTGAACTGGTGCAAACTGGTGGGGCAATTATTAGCATATGCATATTTCTTTCTTTCCTTTCCCATAACCCAGTTGTTGTTCTTTCCTTTTGAGCGGTTTCTTTGCCTTTCACAATATCTGTTGTCCCTTTTGGGTGAAGGACGGCTATCACCCAGAAACCAACCCAAAACGAACGCTGGAGGGCTTGTGAGGAGACAGGAGCCCCTCCCCACTGCTGCTGGGGGTGCAGCCACTGTGGAAATCAGTGCGGAGAGTCCTCAGAAAGCTAGGCGTGGAGGTTCCATTCAATCCGGATGTTCCCCTCCCGGCTATTTTTCCAAGTGAACCGAAGACGTTGTACCACGGTGACGCACGTACACCCACGTTTATAGCAGCACACCTTGTCACAGCCAAATCTTGGAGAGAGGCGCACGGTCATCAACTGAGGAATGGACCACAGAGATGTGATGTTTTTGTGCAACGGAATATATTGCTCAGCCATAAAGAAAGATAAGCTTGAGACCTTTGTAGGTGAACGGATGCATCTAGGGACCATAGTGACATAAGTCAGCGCGACGTGTACACATCGCGTTGCCTCGCTAGCGTAAGAACCTGCTCGCGCTTCGCCCCGCCCACGTGCAGATTGCTCCCCTCCCTCTCCCTCTTCCAGCCCCAGCGGTGAAGCTGCACAGCGTGAAGGCTGACGAGGACACAGGTGGCATCGCTCCGCCTCCTCCCCACCCCCACGCCCAGGCCGGCAGTTTGACAAGACGAATTCGGCCTTAGCTTTCAGCCTCCACGCGCCCCTTCAGCCTGCGTCAGGGCTCTCCGCAGGCCGCAGCCGCCTCTGCAGTCTCCTCATGGCTGCCTTCATCTCCTGGTTCCTCAAGGTGTAGATTATGGGGTTCAGCATGGGGGTGATGACCGTGTTACTGACGGACACTGCGGTGTCCATGGGCAGGGTGGTGAAGGGCCGGCAGTAGATGTACACACAAGGCGCAAAGTGCACAGTGACCACCAGGACGTGGGAGGTGCAGGTGGCCAGGGCCTTGCTGCGCCCTTCCCTGGAGCGAGAGCGCAGCACCACCAGGATGGCTGTGTAGGAGCCGAGCAGCAGGAGGAACCAGAGCAAGGTCACCAGGCCGTTGTTGGAGATCATGAGCGGCTCCAGAGCAGAGGTGTCCATGCAGGCCAGCTTCACCACCTGGGGGACGTCGCAGTAGAAGGCGTCGAGGACATTGGGGCCGCAGAAGGGCAGTGGGAGCAGAAGGCCGATCTGGACCACTGAATGCAAACCGCCGCCCACCCAGGAAGCCACCACCAAGGCCACCCACAGCTCTCTCCTCATAATGGCCATGTAGTGCAGGGGCTTGGCGATCGCGAGGTACCTGTCCAAGGCCATCACGGAGAGGAAGAAGATATCGGCCCCGCCAGCAAAGTGGAAGAAAAAGATTTGCACCATGCAGCCATGGAAGGAAATGGCCTTCCTCTCTGACAAAAGGTCCACCAGGAGCTTGGGGACCGTAATGGAGGAAAAGACGATGTCCAGAAGGGACTTGTTCCTCAGGAGAAAGTACATGGGGCTGTGGAGGCTGGGCTCCCAGGTGACAGTGGCCACGATGAGCGCATTGCCCAGCACCGCTGTCACGTACACAGCGAAGAAGATCACGAACAGGAAGATCTCCAGCTCCCGCAAGCGCGTAAGCTCCGAGAAGATGAACTCCTCCACCTTGGTGTGGTTGATCTGGTCCATGCTCCGGACAGCCTGCCTGCCGTCTACCTGGGAGGAGATAGGTGGGGTGGCGCAGGGGCTGCTGGGAGTGGGGCAACCTCAGTGGTCCCGCGGGTGGCATCGAACACTACAGTGGACGTTCCTACCCATCATTAGGATAATTTCACTCCTTGAAAAACAGAGTAGCCTTGTTATTTATTTTTATTTTATTTTTTCTGTATTTAGGGCAAGGTCTATAGGATCTCATTATGTAGATTGGACCCGTAGTGATTTCCCTGTTTTCATCCTCCCAAGTGCTGGGATTACAGGTGCTGCCACCATGCCCCATCCCAGTCACTCTCAGTGCACCCCTGTGGTGGTGGGTCTTGTATGGCATGCCAGGGATCGAACCCTGGCCACTGAGCTCTACCTAAGCAAGAGCTTTAGTCTGCTGAGCTATCAGGCCAGCCACCACGTTATCTTTTATTAAGCAATATTTTAATATATTGCTATGGTGTACAATCCAATGGAAATCCTACTTTAATGCACTAGCATCCAATAACACATGGCCTCAAACTTCATTTTTCTTATGTCTAGCAAAGAGCTATGAACATAGAATAAGATACTTAGAATTATGTTATCGTGTTTGTCTGGGGCATCTCTCTACAAGGACAGATGGACGGACGCCCACCCCATGTGTGTCCTGAGGGAGGGATCTGTTTAGCTCTCTCCACGCAAAGCTCCATCAGACATGTTTCTGCTGTGCACCTCGGAGCATCGACACGATTCCTGTTCTTAGAACATGAGGACTTTGTGACTGTCCACACGTCCTTGCTTTGCCTTCCTTACCCTAAATAACATGTGTGTGGCTGTATTTTCCCCTGTCTCTTATGCGTAGTCTCTTCAGGGTTCTCATTTACATTGTATTGTTTTACCATACGAGTTTTATCATTTCTGCTGTAACATCCCCGCCACCCTTGGAGGAATGGGATCCACAGGACCCTGCTATGAGGACAGGGACCGGCTTTTCCGGGTCTGTGGGAATCAGGTGGGTGTGGACCTGCAATGGTGGTGAAGGCTGGAGTGGAGGGAGGGCAGCAGCGGGCAGGAGAGCGTGGTGGGCGTGGCCAGGGCATCAGGCTTCCTCACCGTGTGCGAAGCACAGGATCTCCAAGGTCCTAAATGGTAGCATATTTAGAAATGTGCACAAAATACAAAAAAAAAAAAAATTAAAACATTGTTTGGAAGGGTTAAAAATAGGAAGTTGGATAACTGTGGGTATGTGTGTAGGCTTTTATACACATAGGTATATCCAGACTGCCTTGACCTAGACTCTCAGGCCCACCCTGCAAGTTAACCCCCCATGGTGATGGTTGCCTTAAGGTGTTTGCTAGTCGAGTACATTGTGTGGTTAATCATTAGCTACATTGCTTCTGGATGAGCACAATCTGAGCCCTACCCACATCTAGAAGTGCGTGCTCGACCCATGTGTGTGCAGAGGTGATGTGGGTGTGCGCGTGCCTGAAGGAAACAGCTGCTTCTCCCAGGAGGCTGAATGCTCAGGTTAGACAACTGATGAGTGTTACTGGAGGGGTGTTTTTACCTGTTGAATTTCTTCTTCTTCTTCTTCTTCTTCTTCTTCTTCTTCTTCTTCTTCTTCTTCTTGTCCTCCTCCTCCTCTTTCTCCTCCTCCTTCTTCCTCCTCTTCCTCCTTTTCCTCCTCTTCCTCTTCTTTTACATGGAACCAGGAATTGAACTCAGGATTTTGCACTTGCCCAGCAGGCACGTGTGCCCTTGAGCCATCTCTCTGGCCCCTGAATTGCTACTTCTATGATGGAAGACAAAAGCATTTCCATTTCAAAGCTTGTCAGCTTTATTAACATTGAACAAAAATCAATATGTTATAAGAATGAAACATAGTTTTGGGACAAAATTATAAAATTAAATGTGTAGGTAACCTATTTATATATTATACACTTTTTTTGGTATCATATACTATAAAGTATTTTTTGAAGAGAGATATGCAAAGAAGCTATTACCTATCCGAGATATATATTTAAAAATTTTTTCATCCTGGATGCCAGGAATATTAAAAGCAGTTATGTTTAACCCTAACATACTGTGATTCATCAAATAGCACAAATCTCACTGCATGGAGTTTATCTGTGGACCCTGATTTCAACGATTGCTTGTTTTATCATGTGGGAACATAAGTTACACGGTCAAAACTGCAAGAGTTTGAACTAATGCTGATTCCCATTGGGTTGCCTTATTGTACTGTCTTCTCAAAGTGCTGCCAGTTGAAAAGGGCAGCATTGTGTTTACAAATCTGTTTTGAAATGTTGGCGAAAATTTTGGTAGTATCTTTAATAAAGATGTCTGTCTCCAGCATCCAAGGGAGAAAAAAAAAAAAAGCTCTCTGAAGCTCTCCAGGGCCCTATGCGCTCCTCTCTGTTTGCCAGATTCGGCACTAATGAGTCCTTTCAAATAATGCTGTACCACTCATTGTAAGTGGGCCTTTGCACTTACAACATGACTTCTTCAAGACGAATTCCTACAAACAGACCCACAGAGTCTAACGGCATGTTAGCGTTCTAATTTTATTTATTTATTTATTTATGTATTTATGTATTTATGTATTTATTTATTTATTTTTGTCTTTTTGAGATAGGGTCTCAGTATGCAGTTCAGGCTGGCCTTGAGCTCACTTTTGTAGCCCAGGCCAGTCTCTAACTCACACTGATCCTCCTGCCTCAGCCTCCAGAGTGCTGGGATTATAGGCATGTGCCACCATGCCTGGCAGCATTCTAATTTTAAATGATGATTAAAGTGCTATAAGAAAGGAGCCTAATTATAATTGTGTTTGATTTCTTTTCATGGCTACTCTGAGGCAAAATTGTTTACCCAAGTTCTAATTTCACATAGGGAAGACTAAAGATTTTGCCATCCTAATAATTTAAATATGAAAAGTTAAAATGGTTAAATATCAGAAGAAAATGTAGGTAATGTTCATATATTTAGGGAGGAGCCTTGTAGTGGAATTATTAAATAACTAAAAATATGAAACTTTAACATTTAAAAAACAAAAATGTTGAAAAAAGTGAAAACCATGGAAAACATGGTAAAACGTACTACTAAACAGGGTTCAGATCTTTGGTACTTAAGAGTTCTTACAAATCAATAAGAAGCAGATACTTTAAAATAGAAATATATATAACCTGTATAATATATAACATATAACCTAAAATGGTAGTTGCTCAGCCTACATGTGAAAAGATGATCACTCAGGACCATTACAGAAGATGACATCTTTCCCCTATGATATGGGCTGGTGTGGGAAAGGCCACCCGGGCATGAAGGCGGGGAAGGCAACAGCTTCACAGGTCTCGACAGCGCAGTGCTCAGGAACAAAACTTTCCAGTCATTCTGCAGACATGCACCCAAGCTTAAGACATACACATTCTGCCAGAAATTCTACTTTAGGAACTTAGGCTAAAGAATTCATAAGCCAAGGGACTCAGGACGTAGCTCAGTGACATGAGCACCTGCCTGGCAAGCACAACGTCCCAAATTTGATCACTGGTACAAAAAAAGAATTCATAAACCAAATACTGAAGTATCAAGAAAGCCTATCAAAGTACACTTTGTTTTATTTTTGGTACTGGGGATGAAACTCAGGACTATGTGCTTGCTGGGCAGATGCTTATGCCGCTGAGCTATCTCCCCAGCCATCAAAATATAATTTACCCTGGAAGAAATTGGAATTTAATGCCTCAGATGCCAAGTTGGCTTGGTAAGCATGGTAAAGTGAAAATTAGCATTTGCAGCCTTTCTAATTGATAACTTAGAACTGTACCTGTAGACAAGACGTCCCTCTTAGTGATGCTAAAACACCCAATGTATCATACAAAGTTGTTTTATTGGAAAGAAAATCTGCATGGCAAGAACTTTGCATACTTATCCCATTAATGACAGTTGTCATCTCTGAGTACGTGTGAAAGGACATTGCATCACATTCATTTATGAAATGACTTAGAATGGGTTCTCACTTTGAAAATCATCAAGCTGCACATACCCCTTTACAGTTTAAAGGAAAAGCCCACTAAATGGGCTCTGACATTGTGCCTGTCTTTCTTTTCCATTTCTGCAAAATTGTCCTAGGAAAGTTGGCTTGCAGGGGAAGGAAGGCAGAGTGGGGGCGGTTCTAGCTTTTCTTTCCATGTTACAGCTGCCCTGGGGCACATCGGAAGAACCCACTAGAGAGCCCTGGAGTGGCCAGCTTGTGTCTCTAGGCACTAAGGTCACAGTGATTTATTGTTGGCCTCTTTTAGTAATATTTGAATTGTTTTCCTGGCCAGCAACCTTAGAAGGTTCTAGGCTATCAGGCTCAATAACAGGTCAGGGTCACACGGTGACCTCGGGGTTGTATCATCAAACCTAGAGGCAGCTTGCTCTAAGCAGGGCAGACTTTTAGGCAGGTTAGCAGGGGAGAGGGCGGGGAGATAGCTCTGTAGCACAGGTACCTGCCTGGCAAGTGCAAGGTCATGAGTTTGGATCCCGGTCCTGCAAAACAAACAAACAAACAAACAAACAAACACCCCAACTTTGCCCTAGCGTTTTCCACCAGCTGATCATCAGGTATCTGGTTGCTTTGCTCTTTCTCCCAAATGCAAATATTCCAGACTCAAGAATTTCCATCCCAAGAGACAGTACAAAGTCCTTTGTTAAAGGTACGAGTAGCTAGGTAACAGACAGGAACGTGTTCAGGATAATAACACATGAGCGGTGTGGACTGCACTGCCTTTCTTCCCCCCCTTGGGTAAAACCAATGTGGTGGTTTCTGTCCTCGTTTGCTTTTATGTGAAGTTAAATTTATGTATACACTTGCTTCCAAAGGACTGCTCGAGCACTAGGATCTAACTGAAACCCAGGCGCACTGTGGAATCACTGCAGGGTCTGCAGCTCCTCCCTGGCGCACGCCGGTCACTCAGGGAGAGCATCAGCGGCGGAACGCACAGATCCCAGGGCTCCCCGGGGCAGCGCTTGCCAAGAGCTCGCCGCCTAGTTTTAACCTTGGCCGCCCCCACATCACCTTCCATGTTTCTGTGCACATCACTTACATTTCTTAAGGCATCTAGGCACACACTGTAAGCTTCAAAACTGGATGCAAACACAGGCTGTCAACCCCATCACAGTGGGAGTTTTGTACACACTTGTGCGTCTCACCCCGCTTCTCATTAGCTTTTAGTCATCTTTTCAGAGGGGGACAGTGCTTTATCTTCCTACACATTCTTGGTGCCCAACTCACGTCTGTAGAATGAGTTTGAACACAACAAATCACCTTTACATTTAGATGGGTTTCAAGAACCACAAGATTTATGTTAAAGGCAGATCTTAATGAGTCTTATGCTAACTTCAAAATGACATCTACTTAAAATATTGCAAATGATATTCTTCTAGACCTCTAAGTAACAATGCACAATTGTTTTTTTCACATTCTATAGGGATTTAAAGTTTAGAATATCAACAACTGATGGAAAATACCTGTTTCATGCTATATCTAAGGCATTTGATATTCAGAAAGAGAGTATGTTAAACTCAAGTGCCTAAGTTATAGGGAATAATGTCATCAAGTTTCTCTTTGGGAGGGTTAATAACTTAAGTTGGCAGTCCAAATAATTACAGAAGAAGAAAGGCTACAAGGATGGCCAATATTTTGGCCCTAGCCCTTCAAGGTCGGTGAGGACTCAGGACATAAGAGAACCTGCACTGTAACATCCTATAACTCAGTGGTGTCCCAAATTTTCTGTTGAAGGAGATTATGAGGCCACAGAGGAAAGGGGTTGACGATGTACAGTGTGCCTAAGGAGAGTCACCTAGAGAGAAAACATTCTCTCAGGCTTTCACAAAGAGCAAAGTGGTCAAGCAATGGCTCTGAGTCACCAGGCACAAAAGGCCAAACACTCCTAAAATAACAAAACTCTGCGCTGCCAACGGTGCCTCCAGTGACCATGTTTTCAGGGCCCCTACCTACCTGTGTGTTGGAGGGAGGACCCTGCCAGGGTCCCTCCTGTCACCACTCGGTGTGCTTCATCTGACCGTGTCCAGTTTTCAGTGTTCCCAAGGAAACTGAGCTAGAGATCTAATGTAATCATCCGCGTGGGGCGCTGCGCTGAGCATTTGTAAGAAGTGCCGCTTTCCTTGAAACTTAGCTACAGATGCAGTGGGAGTTATTATCAGGTTGCTAAGTGTGACGAGTGCCCCCCGCCTTCGCTCAGCCACCATGGGAGGACAGCTAATGAGGAGGTGAGAAACTCGAATAGGACAGCCCAAGAAGCTCCCCGAAGGCCACGTCCCTAGGCTGCATTCACGTTGGATTTGGTGCGTGGTCCTCGTGTTTGTGTCCATGACAAGCATTTTATCAACAATGTTCAAGAGTTAATTTCATAGGACAAGTGTGACAGTGGCAGCAGTTTGGTCATGTAGTTGATTTGCTTCATGATAATCATAATAACCAACCAAAACATGTATTTAATGGTATGTACATGTACAATTCTGCCAAATCAGCCCATTAATCTGTATAACGAAAATGCATGAAGAAAGAGGAAAGTCTATAGAGTAACAGTGAAAACAGAAAAGTACGGCAGTCCACCATGTATCGCGGGGCAGGGTTCCAGACACTGCTCAGAGAAGCGAAAGTCAGTGAAGTAGCAACGTTATGTTCATTTTAGAATTTATATATATTTTAAGGCTTTATAGGAGGCCCTTCACACACTCTTATAAACCTTTCCCACACTTGTAAAAATACTTCTAATGTACTTAATCATTTTTTAGATTAAAAATCATTTCACTTATCTAGAAAGATATAAATTTAAACTATGTATCATTAAGGACACCTTAAAGTATATAATCCAGTAATTTTTCTGACATTTTATTTTGAAAAGTAAAAGCAAAAGCAAGGACAAAAATCAGAAAATTAACCATTTTCTACACTCACAAACCTATGTAATTTGAACATACGTATACTGTACAGTACTGCAAAATCCTGAGATACAATGAAAAATTCATGATAAATCATTTAGGTTAATTTTAAAAAAATGTATTTAGTACAGGGTCTACAGGGTCCCACTACATAGATCAGGCTGGTAGTGGTTCTCCTGTTTCCAGCGTCCCAAGCACTGGGATTCCAAGGTGCACACCACCATGCCCAGTCTGTTTTGGCGTCTCAGCATGCCCCAGGGGCAGAGCTGGCATGGCACCCCAGAGATCGAACCGCTAGATTAGTATTTTTTGGAATCCCACAAAACAATGAATCTGTGAAAGTTGAGCCACGAAAGAGCAAGGAGCTAGCACGTATATTTAGTACTTTCTACGTATCAAGAGAACAGACCAGTATAATGCCCATCCCGGTGGCATATGCGATCTGACATGAATTATACCACCCATAATGAGAACTGCAGCGTCGTTAACATGGGAAGAGACCAGCCTAGACGTTTAACCTTTTCTAGCACGCCTGAGACTGCTCTCTTTGGGAAATAACAAGTGACAGTAACAAACCTTAACATCACTGTTTAAAATTATTTCTAAGAGTTTTCCTGTTTCCTGCTGTGTGGAGGCAGCTCGTGTGTCTGGGACACCCCAAAGTTAGGGACGTCTCTTGGCACACCTGAGGCTAGTCCCGGAAGCTCTGCAGCTGCCATCATGTCACAGAATGAATATATTGAATTAAACCATATCTCCAACTTTCTTTCTTTCTTTTTTTGTGGAACCGGGGATTGAACTCAGGCTCTTGTGTTTGCCGGGCAAGCACTTATTGAATTAGGCCATAAACACTATGAGTACCGCTTGGATGACCATGAGAAAAAGAGAAAGGAGAAAAGTTCAGAGGCTCATGAATGATCAACGAAGATAAAAGAAAAAGATTGGCCTGAAGACTAAGCGCTACCACAAACAGCGCCGTGCAGAGAAAATACAAACGAAGAAGACTGCCAAGATGCATGAAAGAGAAACACCAGAGAAAAGGATGGTGAGAAGACTCCACAAGCAGCAGCACCTGCCTCCCTGTGGGACAGTGAGGGACAGTCTCGGGCAAAGTACTTTCCAACATGATTAAGCAAAATTAAAAACAAAAGGCAGGAAAATGGACACTCCTTTGCCCAAAGCTCACATCTGATGAAAAATGAAAGTATTAAAAGTTATTTGAACTGGAAAGAAAAAAAACAGAAGGCGTGGAAGAGGATGGCTACTAAAGTCTGCTTTGTTGGAGATGGCTCCCATTGTCAGGAGCTATAGTCTATGATTTCTTAGAATGCACCAGCCGATGAGTGTGGCTTGCGTACAAACATTATGCCATGTTATAGAAGGGACTTGGGCGTCTACAAGCTTTGGGCACTTCTGGGTCCAGGACCCAACACCCATGGACACTAAAGGTTGATTACGTCAGTCTGTAGACACCGTTCTGTCCTCCTGGCCTCGAAGGGAGAGCAGCCGCAGAGCAGCGGAGGACCCGCCGAGCCTGCGCTGGGGCACCTGCCTTCTCTGTGTGCTGTCCGCGCTCCTCCAGTTATGGAGGACAAGGGACCTCAGGTAAGCAACGCGATCCGATCAAGTTCCTGCACAGTGAGTGCCACCAGGGCCACAGAGACGAGCGAAGGACTGCCCAGGAGAGCCTGGTGCTGGACACGTGCTCTGCTCGTGCTCCTTGAGGAAGTCAGTGAGCTGGAAGGCAGGGGTGCGCCTCAGAGACGACGGCCGATCGTACCCAGTGCTGCGGCTGCAGGTGCAAATCCACGTGGGCTGAGAGACACCACGGGCTCAGGCGGAGGACAGTAAGGGTCGGTCCAAGGCTCGGTGATGCTGAACCGTGAGTTGGCGTCCAGTCTCCGTGGCAGACAGCTGAGGTGAGCATGACTAAGGTCAAGGATAAACTGACGGACTCCATTACTGAGACTGGAAAGAGGAGAGCGGTGCCAGTCTGACACCGGCAGACTCACCTTTGCGGGCCCCTGCATCGCCGTGGAGAAGAGACATTATAGCAAAGGGTAGATCCAGCAAGGAGGCCTGTCTAGTGCGTAGGCACCTTGTTCTTATATTTTACCACTACTGGACATACATGAGCATTTACGAATCCTTCCAGATGTCGGGAACAAGAGGTACAGACTGTAGAACATTAGGGCCGTGAATGTCGCCCTGGGCAGGTATGCGCTGGGGGCTGGAAGACCAGGAGCTGAGTCAGAGCTGCCCCCTCCCACTTCCGGTGGTGTGGCGCTTGGCCAGTGGCGGTAGGGCAATCGGCATCGTAGCTCTGCAGTGGGCATCTCATTAGATAACTTGGCATTTACTAAGTGCCCGGTAAAGGCTACTTATAAGAACAGGCTGTTTTCCTTGGACTGCAGAAATGCCATTGTCTTTTTGGGCCCTGAATGGTCAACAGGCAAGTGGCAGTGAAAAAGGGACGGGAGAATTTGGTGAGAGGAGCTTCTCTTTCTAACCGCCGACATAACTTTTCCTGTGCCTACGGCGGAGGTGGAGATGGCGGTACGGGTCATGCCGTCAGCAGCAGCATGGAGAATGGCTTTTGCTGTTTCGCTAACAGGGAACCCTCTTTGCCATCACCTTCCACAAGGCATCCTTGATCTCTTTATTCCGCAAGCTGTAAATGAGAGGGTTCAGCACGGGGATCACCAGGGAGTAGAACACGGACACCACTTTGTCCCTGCTGAGCGAGTAGCTGGAGCTCGGGCGCAGGTACATGAAAAGTGCTGACCCGAACAGCAGCGTCACCGCCGCCAGGTGCGAGGCGCAGGTGTTGAAGGCTTTCCGTTTGCCTTCCGTGGAGCAGATCTTCAGGACGGCAGATGCTATGTGGCTGTAGGAGATCAGCAGGACCAGGAACGATGTCCCCCCAGTAGCAACCACCACAAGGCAGTTCGTCACCTGGCTGAGGAAGGTGTCAGAGCAGGACAGAGCCAGGATGGGCGGGAGGTCGCAGAAGAAGTGGTTGATGACATTGGGACCACAGAAGTGGAGGGTAAACAAGGAGCTGGTCTGGGTCAGGGAGCTCAGGAAGCCTCCGACGTATGCCCCGGCCACCATGCGTCTACAGAGGCTCTGGGACACGATGGCACTGTAGAGAAGGGGCCTAGAGATGGCTGCGTATCGGTCATAGGCCATGGCAGTCAGGAGGAAGCACTCAGTCAGACCCAGGCCCACGAAGAAGAAGAACTGAGCAGCGCACCCCGAGAACGATATGGTCTTCCGCTCCCGGAGAAAGTCTGCGAGCATCTTGGGGGCCACAGTGGAGGCGTAGCAGAGGTCAATGAAGGACAGGTGGCTGAGGAAGAGGTACATGGGGGTGTGCAGGTGGGAGTCGCCTCTGATCAGGAAGATGAGGACCAGGTTCCAGACCAGAGTCACAAGATAGATGCCCAGGAAAGTCGCGAAGAGGAAGGCTTGGAGCTCCGCGTGGTCTGCGAATCCCTGCAGGATGAACACAGTCACTGCCGAGCTGTTCCAGGCTTTGGTTGTGGCCGTGTTTCCCATGAGTCCTAGGGACAAGATGCAGACCTGGGTTAACAACGACCATTCCCGTTACAGGTGGTGTCAAGAAACGGCTACAAAGGCAGGGCGTTGCTGAGGGTTATTGTCAACACAGGTTCTTTCTCTTTCTCAGAAGCCTACAGGAACCGCTACCCTAACGATTTGAGCAAAATACCGTAGCTAATATGACTACACTCTTGCTGTATGAGTCCTAGCGCTAACTTTTTGTGATTCTGTTGTTCGTACCTCTGGTCACGTGGGGTGAAAACCCTAACAGCTCTTGCTTCAGTGCCTTTATCTGTGGAACGCGGTGACCTTGATGTCTCATGTATCTGTTTTAAGAATTAAACTAGTAAAATATGTCTGATGCATCACACCATAGTAGCGACCCGTGGGTTATTACAGGAGGCTTCTATGCCCTTCGGGTGGGTCAGCTCATGCCTGTACCTAGCTCCACCTCTGCTTTGCTCGGGCTTCCACATGAGAATGGACGAAGAAAGGGATACAGCAGAGGTATGTGGTTGGGAGGTGTGGCTCAGCTACACGGAAAGCCTTCAATGTGAAGAATCGGGCCAGCTATTGTAGAAATAGTCTCCACTGTCAAGTAACCACATATGAATATATTAACATTGTCCCAAACTCAAATTTGTGTCAGTCTGAACTTCCTGAGCTATTGTGTCAGAGCTAACCTCCCTCAGCTCAGGTCCCAGCCCCGCTGTGTAGCTGTAGCCATTCTAGGTCAGGAACCTTCACAACTGGGGAGGTGACACTTTGTCTGTTTTTTGCTTCTTCTCAATTTAAGACAGTCATTTCACTTTAAATCCTCAGTTCCCACAAATCAATCTACAGCCTCAGAATGTCACTGACCTTTAGTGATGTCCCTGAAATTAACACAGAGAGATGAAACCGACCCATTCTCTCTCAGTAGTTGCTGCTATATTAGTCCAGGGCTCAATCTTTCAAATTTGAACCATGAGGGAATTTCGAGCTCCTTTTAGGCATCACCAGGCCAGCGTTCTGCTTCTTTGCAGTGGCTGCAGACCCACAGAACATGAGCATTGTTCTGTATTCTCAGTTTTTATGCACTGGTGTAGGCAACGGGTGCAGAGTTGCCAGGGTTGGAAAGATTCTCCTTGGCAGGAAAAGAGAGTCCTGAAGCAAACTGGCAGAGTTGAATGCAGACGTAGAGCCACACAGAAATTGGGAGGGAAAGAAGTGGTTCTGCTGGAGCTCTTGCCACCCTGCAGAGGGCCAGCCCAGTGCCGGGAGACCTGAGGCCTGAACTATGACTCAGAGCCACTTGAGACACCTCATGTCAGGGCCAGCGGGATGACGCTTCACGGTGGCAGACCGAGGAGTGGGACAAGGGACTGTGACTCTGTAGGCTTCAGGACAGTCCTAGCCCTCAGCCTCACTGACACTTAGCGTGGTGGGCCTTTAAAATGTCCCCTTTATAAAAGAGCAATAACTGATTGCTTTAACCAAGTTCAAGGATTTAGCTCATGGAGGCTGAGATAGGGCGTTAGACGTTAAACTTAGGGAGGGTGACAGACTTTGGGGCTGTGATTCTTGTTAGTGGTGATTATTCCTCAAGGAGTTATTTACAGAAGTGGCTCTTATTTTGGAAACATTTCTCTATCCTGTGATAGGTCTCAGTGCTCTTATAAAAAGTTCATTAATTCACCATGCAAGTTTTTAAGAAGGGTTTAGAGTGAGTTTGGGAAGTTCGATGATTTGTGGGGGTTCATGGATTAACCAAGTCTGTTTTTCATGTCAACAGCAGGAAGAATTTTCATAGTCAAGGGTGAGGTTTCCTGGTCCCAGGAACAGGAAGTGAAAAAGGACAAATTGAAACAAAAAGAAAGAAACATCTAGGGCTTTATCTCTGCCGGGATGCCCAGGGGTTAGGAAGAAGCGTCTGAAGGACTGTAGGGCGTGCTTTCAGTTGCACAGTGATGGTCACCGAGGAGGAAGGGACATCTCTCCACTCTTGCAGCCGCTGTGTGAGGATCAGTTTGGTTTGTTTCTGGACGTTTCTGCAGTCCTGCTGGGGTAGTCCCCACAAAAGCTCATGTCGAAATTTGGTTGCTGAATTTTTTGTCATATAGGTCTTGCTCTATCTTGGTCTTAACCATCCAGCTGCAAAGTCTAACCATGAGGTATAAAAAGGACAGCCATCTTAACATGCTGAGCTGTAAAAGGTCCAAGTCAACAGCTTTCAAGTTTTGCTGTTAACCCACTACTATTATGGACTACTGGACTACATTGGGTTATTTTGATGAATTAATGCTCGTACAATATTTGAATGGCAATGGAACACTCATCTCTGACCAAGCAAAACAGACAAGGGGGATATAAAGGAAAGGAAAGACCGTTTTGTAGTGAACGGATTAGTTAGGATAGCTATACAGCTACTTTCTCTTAGTTCAATGAGAGGAAAGATTTGTACCAAGTGTTTAGACAGGATATCGTGTCTGCATCTTGTACTCTGCAGTACTGTGAGGACAACAATATGCAATGTACTAATTATTGTAACTATCCTACTATTCTGTCTTGAAATGGTCTCATTGCCATTTCTTTCTCATTAAAATTAATAAACTATAAAGAAAGAAATTCAGCCGTCCAGGTAGTGGGGTTGAGAGCTTGTGGCTTTAAGGGAGGGCGATCCCTTTTTAGGAAAGTTAGATGAATATTCGAGGGAGTGGATTAGCTGTCGGCAGATGGTGTATTAGCTTTCCCGTTTTGGAGACAACACTGGAAACTCAGAACTTAAAGGAGCAGAGGCTTAAGGTGGCTAGTGGATTCAGGGGACCCAGGATACGGTTGTCTGGATCCAGCCCAGAAGCATCATGGAGGGAGGTCCTGCTGGAGCCCGTGGGCTCACTTCATAGCAGCCAGGAAGCAGAACATGGGGACAATGCAGTGGAGGAATGGGCCAGGGACCAGGTTGTGGTCTGTACCCCATCTAGACACCCTCACAAGTGCGCTCCTGTGATCTCCCAGGCAGATACTGAAACCAATCAAGTCACAAAATTTAACCATGATGCTCCAGTGATGGTCAACCCGGCACCCAAAGGATATCTTTCAACCACACTTAATCTCCAAATAAGCATGATGGCAAGTTCATAATTCCACCCAACATGTTACTACTATCCTGTGCACAGTGAAGAGCACAATGACTCCTCCCTCAAAGTCTTAGAAGTTCCAGCATTTTGGGCCAGTGAGATGGCTCAGCGGTCTAAAGCACCTGCATAGGTAAGCTTAGGCAGCCATAGGGACTGTGGTTTGATCCCGGCACCACATGCTACGCTAGCCCCACCCCCAGGGCAGAATTTTTCAAAAGTGCAAGTCCAAGTCACTTTGGAAACTCAGGCAAATTCTGAACTGTGAACTATTGATTAAAACAAAAGCACCAGCAGCAGCAAAACAACAACAAAACCGAGTTATATACTCCCCAAATTTGTGGCCAATGGATAAACCTTCCTATCCCAGAAGGAAGGAACAGAGGAACATTAAAGAATCAAATCAAAGACAGACCGAGAGCCAGCAGGGCAAACATGTAGCGTGGTGGCTAGGTAGCAGGGACAGTGGCTTTGTCTTCTTGCTGTCCTCAGCACACCCCTGCTTGCCTTTTTATTATTTATTTTCCCACATCAGGAAGCATCTTGGGGTCCTTCCTGGGGTGACCACGGGACCTTGGGTTTCTAGCCTCTCCCACTGTGAGCTAAAAGAGCTCTTCTTGTTGTAGCAGTGCTGGGCATTCTGGTTACTGCAATGAAAATGGACTAAGGAAACGAATTGGTCCACCACTGTGGGAACCTCTGTGAGCTGGGCAGGAGGCGGGTGCCCCTGCTACCACTATGACTGAGGTGAGCTGCTTGGGCAGTCCCAGAGACCAGAAGAACTCCAGCGGCACAGTCGGGTCCCGAAGGAGGCGAGCCCAGTGGTGTGGGAAGTCTTCAGTGACCGTAGCAAAAACAGCAGAGATAAGAGCTAACGGAACTGAGCGAGCCACAGGACTGGCAACTGCCTTGGAGAAAGCCCGGGCTCGGGAGCCTGCTCCTTTCTCTTCATCCTTTTTGTTTTCTTATTCACCTTCTTTTTTCATTCTTTCTTCTGCTCTTTTCTTTTCTGTCTTTTCTAAGCAGTTGGGGAGAACTCCAGCTGTGGAAATCTAAGTCCATACTCTAAACGCAGAGACCAAATTAAGATAACCCCGTGAATACTCCTTTATTCTTTCTTTCCCACCCTCTTCTCTGGTTTCCCAGACCTTGCCTGACCATCCTTTGCCCCTTAGCCTTGCTTCTATTTCCTTTCCAGCTATGTGTGTGTGTTGTACACGTTCCTCCCTAAATTTCCACCCCACAGTTTGGATGCTTGAGTAGGTGATGGAATAACTTAGGACTCTGGGACTTGGGTCGGGAGGGAGAATTGAATGTGTTTGCATTTGGGAAGTTCCTGGACTTGGACATGTGTAGAATGCTGCAGTTCAAATGTGCTCCGTCCTCTCTGAAGTCTTGCTAAGCTTTGGTTGATGAGATAACGGTGTTAGTAGGTGGGGCTTCCGCAAGAGATTAATGTCTTCCTGGTAAAATGGAGTTAGTTCTCATACGAATGGCGTAGCTCCTGCCCAAGTGGTTTATTATGAAGGGAGTCAGCTTCTTCCCCTTCCCCTTCCCCTGCTTCCTCACACATTCCAGCCTGCGTCTTACTTCAGAAACCATGTTACGATGCAGCAAAGGCCCATGCGGCTGTCCAGCCTTTCAGTTATAGCTCCTGGAACCGTGAGATAAATGAACTTCTTTTTGTTCTAGATTACCCAGTCTCAGGTAGATGGTTATAGCATAAAAAAAAGGACTGTGAGAGTCTGAATAGAGGTCAAATCCACACCACACCCACCTTACAAAGTTGAAGAGGAAGTCTGAGAAGCCCAGTGACCTCTTGGAACTGTTTCTTCATGAGTAACCCTAAGTTTGAAGTCCATGTGGTGATTTCAGAATGCACAGCACCTCGCACACAGGAGATGCGCAGGAACGGCGTGACTGAGGAGAGCCGTTACTGGCTGGCATCAAGGATCTCTAGGGAAACAGGAAGCATTCTGACCACACCTGGCCAGAGATAGCTGGGACTGGAGGAGAACACAGGATGACAGAGCCGACCCAGCGCCTCTAGAGCGGTGGTTCCCCGGGGTTGCCTGCCAGGCCTGCTCTGAGCTCTGCGTCTCACCACCTGCCCCCCATGCACGTGCGGTCTGCCTCTCACAGGTCTTGCTTTCCCCTCAGCGCACGGCAGCGGCTGAAGCGGAGAGACCCTCTCAGGGTCGGGAGACAGTGCAAAGGGACCAAGACTTTGATCCAAGAACCAGGACTCAGGTGATAAAATTCAAGAGTCAGAAGAGAGGGTCAGGGCTTGGGGAAGAGCGACAGGAGCTCTGCTGTGTTTGGAAAACCTACTAGGGAAATCTGTGTAGGTCACAGCCAGGCCGTCCACACTGGTTTGGGGACTGCTTGCAAGTCATGCGGGGTGTGTGCAAAGGTGCAGAAGTCCCTGCAAAAGTTCACTCCATCTTAACTCTCCTCTAATCGCAGGGCCCTGGATATGTTTCCAAAGCCCAGAAAAGGATCAGTAAAGCAGAACTGAAACCGGGATGTGTTCTAGACCCGGGATCTTACATTTTTTAGTCTCCTATCTCTCTGAGATTATCATGATGAAAACAATCTCTCTCTCTAGGAAAGTTTGCTTTTGAAAGACTTTTGTACTTATGTCATTCTGGCATCCAGTACCAGGCTTGCTACTTGTTGTTCTTAATGAACAACACATTTATAAAACGGATAATTTAATTTATGATCTTCTGAGGACTTTTAAAGAATACTGCTGAAGAGTTAAGGACCAGTAAGTCACAAGTGGAAGAAATCATGCTTCTCTTACAGCCCTGGCTCACATAAGGTGCACTCTAGAATGGCTTCCGCCATGTGCCACTGTGCCTTTATGGGTACCAAAGTATAAAACATGCATTTGATTAATACATCACTTAATAAAACAGTCACACCAATTGTACTTCAGTTAATCAAAGGTGATCATGGAGAAGTTATTTCTCTATTGATAAAAAACACTTTTCTGAGATAGATAAGTGGATTTAACGAAAATTGTATGTTAAATTTCTCATTACCTTGAAACTTAGTTTTGAATTGGATTGTTAAAAAAAAGCTCAAATGTTAAAAAAATAGGAATAATATAAGTTTTTCTAAAGTTTTATGAAATATTCAGTCTAAATTCGGTTCTGCTACATTGGGCTGGGGAACACAGATGCCGATCAGGAACCCTGGAAAACAGAAGCGTCCATCTTTCTGAAGAGTCTGGCGCTGAACAGCAATGGCGTGAAAAGAGAAGAATGAACCCCATATACCTACAGCAAGTGAAATAAACCTATCCAAAAAGGGTCTCTCCCACATGAAAACACATAACATGTTGCAAATGGCAAGTCCAGGGAACGTGCGTAAGGTCTTCAGCAGCTGTTCGGGCTCGCAGGAGGGAGTTTCCCAGACCATGATGAGCAGCGGCAGTGCTCCATAGAATCCCGTAGGTGGTGGACCCTGCCGTACCGTAAGGAGTCTGCCGTGGAGCGCGAACTTGGGAGGCCAGCGTCTCCTCCCTGCAGGTTTCTCAGGCGTGACTTCAGCGGAGGGTGTTGATATCAGAGAGGCGACAGGCGAGTTACCTGGGAGCTTTTTGTGCAGTTTTCTAGGGGGTTGCTGGGACCCTAATGTTGCTCTTGAAACCAAGTCTACTTCTTAAGAAAGTGCAAATCCCTGAAAGAGATGAACTGAATTTGAAGAAAGAGAGAATGGAGAAATACAGGGAGAAAAACGATGAGCCAGCCTGCTGCGCAGCGCGGTGGCTTGCAGGGGATGGTGATCGGGGCGCTGAGATGAGTCCAGGCACCGAGGCGGCGCCGTACTTACCGCTCCCTTCTAGTCGGCTGCCTTTCGCTGACAGTGGACTTCAGTGGTCCTTCTTATTGGCTGCTAGGCGTCTAATGAGGTTGGAGAGGGACTCAGCGCCTGGCCGGCCAAGAGTCAGGATGGCTGCGTGGTGCGTAGCAAGTGTGTTTGTGGCCAGAGCAGTGAGGAAGAGATAGAACGTGAGGCGAGGTGACACTGTTTAAGGAGCTCTGCTGGTGTCTCCTAGCACCTGCCCTGGGGTCATGACGTCCAGGACGAGTTCCAGAGCTGGCTGGGGCTGAGCGGGGCGCTGTTCCCTTGGAGATGTTTTGCCACACTGGCCCAGGAGGGCCTCCACGGAAGAGAAAGGAGCGCACTTCTCAGCCCTCCCAGCTCCGTGGCTAATTGCTCTCTGGAGTTCTGGAGCTCCCCGGGCCCATAAACGCCTGAAGACAGTGCCTATTAACTTGCATCTCGATGGCCAGGTCCTGCAGTCCCCTAAGGTTACTCAACGTCTCTTCTGGAAGAATCTGATGACGAAACTTGGCATAGCCGTGGGGCACAGGACCAGGGCACTCTGCTAACCCTCCTCCTTCCCCCCAGAAGGCCTGTTTTCACTCTGAAGTGACAGAGGTGCAGCGTGCGCCTACTATGTGTTCAGCACTGTACTTCGTTGTGTGCGTGCATTCACCAAATTCCCCAAAGTTTCCCCCTGCAGAGGAGGAAACAGGTTGGGGGACTAGATACGCTTTTCAAAAATTTACAAGTAATGTTAGGGATTGATCTGGAATTCCTCTGTACGGAAGACTCCCCCTTATTAGTGACAATGGCCATGCAAACTCTTCTGTGTGTTACCCAGAAATTTCTTCTGTCAGAGGGGCTACTTTTGTCCTCTTTGGTCCCCGACCCAGCACGGGCATGCGCTGTGGTGTCAACTACACATCCGAGTTGACGTGGTCAGCCATTAGCCCAGCCCCCTTGTAAGGAACCTCCCCTTTTCTCCCATAAGAAAATCACTGGCTCTTATGCCTTGCCCCCTGATAAGATTAAAGAATCTCCTTCTGCTGTGGCATGTGGAGATCAATATACAATTATAGGACATTTTTTTCCATGCAGGTCCTCACAGAAATCAACAATAATATTGGGCCACACATGTAATAGAAAGCAAGTCGCGGATGGAGGGAGGAAAACAGGCTCCGGTTCCCTTTTTTTTTTTTTTTTTTTTTTTTTTTTAAGGAAAAGGGGAATCAGTGATTCATCCACTGTATAAATGTTTATGTATTTATTGGAAGCCAGTTCTCTTAATTACTTTTCACCAACTATTACCAAGCCATATACATTAATGGCATAGTGTGTGATGTTTTATACAAGAGCTCCTAAAAGAATGGTTAAACGAGCACACTGCCCCCTTATCACCACTCAGTGACCTGAGCTCTAGTCAGTAGATCCTGTCTTCCAGCCCTTCTAGCGCACGCCCTATGGGGGTGCAGCTAGGCACAGGCTTTATGGCGTAGACATTTCAGGAATGTTCAATAAGCCTCCGTCCTTGGGCAGCTTAAGTTATTTTGGGTATTTTGGGCTCCACAAGCATTTTAGGATTTTTTTTTCTATTATTTCTATGAAACTATATCTTTGAAATTTTTCTAAGAATTGTATTTAATCTTTACATTCCTTTAGGGGTTACATGGGCAATTTTGTACCATTAATTCTTCCATCCCACAAACATAGATACATGTCTACTTATTTGTACCTCCTTCAGTATTTTTCATCAAAGTTTTATGGTTTTCAGCATACGGATTTTTTGCACTCTCTTTGTTAAATTTATTGTATTTTTTGGGATTCATTTATAATGACCTTATCTCCTTGGGTGTTTTCTGTACAATCTATTTCAGTGTATAGAAACAGTACTTATTTTTTTGTGTTCCAGAAGATCCTTAATTTGTGCATTAGTTCGAACCGTAAGTTGGCGAACAGTTAGGGTTTCAGAAATAAAAGACGGTGTCGCTCGCAGAGACAGCTTCCTTTCTCTTTCAGGTTTCGTTTTTCTTGTCCTACTGCTCTGGCTGGGGCATCAGCTACTAAGTTGTATAGCAGCAGCGAGCGTTAGCTTCCTTGTTTCGTTTCTGTCACAGTGTAGTGGGATTTTTTTTTTTTTTGGTAAGGGAAGCCCTGGGAATTGAATTCAGAACCTCACACTTGCCAGGCAGGTGCTGCACTACTGAGCCATATCCCTGGCCCCAGAGGGATGGCTTTTCCCCAGTCATGGGTGATCTGTGGATTTGCGCTATCTGGCTGTCATTGTGTTGAGGTACACTTCTTCTGTACCTCATTTCATTTTATTGTTGTTTTTGTTATTCTTAATGTGTTTGGTTGACACAGGGTCTCACTATGCAGCTCGGACTCACACAGATCCTCCTGCTTTCAGCCTCCCCAGAACCGGGATTACAGGCATGCACCACCAAGTCTGGACTCTGTGGCCCGCTGGGGGGAGGGGCTGGTGTGGCATGTGGTGTCGGAGATCTAACCGCAGCCCCTGTGCTTGCCTAAGCAGGTGCTCAGTCTGCTGAGCTATCTCGCTGGCCTCTATCCCTGATGCTATTACCATGAGAGGGTAATGCCTGTTTATTTTATTTATTTATTTTTTGTCTTTTTTTTTTTTTTTTTAGACAGGGTCTCACTATGCAGTTCAGGCTGGCCTGGAACTCACTTTTGTAGCCCAGGCTGGTCTTTTATTTATTTATTTATTTATTTATTTATTATTTACTTTCTTGTTTCAGAACCTTTGTTTGTTTATTCACTCATTTTTATGGCTGGCTCAGCCTGCCCCGATGGCAGGGCTGGCACAGCATGTGGTACCAGGGATCGAACCCGCAGTCCCTGAAGCTGCCCAAGCTTTCCCGAGCAGGTGTTTTACACCACTGAGCCATTCCACCCAGGCAGGTCTTGAACTCGCACTGATCCTCCTGCCTCAGCCTCCCAAGTGCTGGGATTACAGGCGTGTGCCACCACGCCTGGTGAAATGCCTGTTTAAAATTCGTGAGAATGACCATGCAGCTCTTGCCCCTGGGCACTGGAGGACGGATGCCCGTGCTGGGAGTGCCATGCTCAGGAGCTGCCTGCACCGCCCACAGCAGTACTCCTGTGCACTCAGTATGCCAGGAGGCCATCCGCGTTTTTTGTGGTCCTCTTTCCGTTTTTCCTCCAGCTCCTTTGGCTCAGGACTCAGGGATGCTTCTCTGGGTTGGTTGAAGGAGGCTTTAACAACAGATTATTGGATCTCTGCAATTCTCTGTCTGTCTCGAGGCCAGAACACTGCCCGGAAGCCTCTTGCTTCCCTTTGGGTGGGATGCGCCCTTCCAGAGTCCCGGGAAAAGTTCCGGTAAGCTGGCCCGTAGGACACGTGATTCACAAGGGACTTCAAACGGCTTGGCAAGGAGGGAACAGTCATTCTGATTTTTGACCTTAGGACGACCTTGTGCCTTCCTTGCACCTTTCCCCATGAATGGCTAACGGCAGTTTCACTTGAGTTAGGAAGACAGAACAGACCTTGACACTTCCTGGTAGTTCACCCTTAGCTTGAGTTCTAGCTGGAAATTCCAAGAGAAACTAATACTTTCAGGTGCTTTTTAGAAGCATAACATTTACAACTTTCACAAATAATTTGCACTCATTATCATGCTAAAAGTGGAATAAAAGCTACCAAGAGAGCAAAGGCAATAATTTATAAAATATTGTGCAGTGCTTGGTTAGGAAGGAAAGCCTTCGTAGAACCACACTGAGACTAGGCGGCATTCTGACGAAAATGGCGATTCATTTATTATTAGCTGGCATTTATTAAAAGCGTATGGTTGTCTGCGGGGACAATAATATATGCTACCACACTATTTAATATGCCAATATCAGTTTACAGGTGCGATATTTATTCTGAGACTAATGGGAAATTGAAAAATTCAATGTGGACGTGTCTGGGGTAGTGTTCTTGTGGGTTGTCTAGTGTGTGGCCTGCACACAGCTACCAAGTATGGGTGCGCTCGGTATGAAGCCTGAGACGGGGGAGACACAGGTGAGACCCGCGGGGTGCCTGAGACCACTGTCGGTGGCTACCCTTGCCGTGTCCCCTTTCTGGACCGCTCTTTCCTGGTGATGTCATCAGGGCTCTTGGCTGAAGCTGTAAAATCTCTTCTGGCTCCCCGTGATGCCCTGCATGGGGCTGTCCTGCCCTCCACGGTGCGATTTTTATCTAAAGACGGTCTCTCCTTGTTATTCTCTTTACATTACCCCCAGTAAGTCGCCTTCTCCTTTTCTAGGGTCCTTTTTGGAAAACAACTGCACGGTAGTATTTAGTTCAGGTACAGTTCAGGTTCAAGCGCTTGGAGCATGAGGATGCGTGACGTTGGCCAAGCGCTAGGGCAGGGCCGGGGTCGCCTTGGGGCTCAATCCTGGAGGGCCGCGCTCACCGGACCGTGCATTGTGCGCTCACTCCGATAGGTGGCAGCAAGGCTCCACGGGGGGTCTAAACTAGCCCATCCTGCGGAGATAACGGTTTTGCTAACAGTTATTTTAGTTATAATGACGCTGTCTGGGTATTTAGAGGCTTCTTCTTCTTCTTCTTCTTCTTCTTCTTCTTCTTCTTCTTCTTCTTCTTCTTCTTCTTCTTCTTCTTCTTCTTCTTCATTTTTACTTTAGTTCTTCAGGGTCAGAGTAGATGAATTGCCGCCCCTAGAGATCAATAGCCCGATTTCCCAAAGTGGGAAAAGAAATTCAGTCCTGTTTCTATGCACGTTTCCTTTTGCATATATTTTAAAAGATCGCTAACAGTTTTAAATGTAGCTTTATCTTGGATTTATGAAGGCCGTCTGGTAAGAGACTTTAGGTTTCTATTAGGCTGACGTTTTTACTAGTTACTAGTGGAAGAAATTCAAACCGCGGTGGCTTTTCAACCTCCACTTGAGATCAAGGTAATATTGTGCTGCTAAGAACCCCTGGGCCTTCTTCTGGCCGTGCTTCAAAAACAATTCAAATAAACTCATTAAGATAGCTCAGGTGTCACCCGGGGACATAGTGTTTGCTTAAAAAACCAATGCTATTTTAATTTTTTAAAAATTTTATTTATTTATGTATTTATTTTATGAGCAGAATAGATTTACTAGGGGAAAGAAAGCTCCTGTCTGAGAGGGGAACAGGAGGGGGCTCCTGAGAAGGTGGTCCCCTAATTTTTTTTAATTTTTGAAGAGAATAAAAATAGTAAATAAAGCATGAGCAATGACACAGACTTCCACTAAACAAGATGATAGGAATTCAATGGCTGTTATTTTGCATAATGTTACCTTCAAATTAGTTGTTCAGAGTATCAGATACAAGCATGCACAACTGGTCAAAAAAGTTACAAAAATTGCAAAGGAGAGAGAAAAAATACATTGCCCATTCCTTTCAACAGCCCAGCAGAAATCGGCTGTGCAGTTATCCAAGCTACCCTGCATATATACATAGATATTTATTTTCTCCTTTTTTTCTTTCCTAATAAGCACTATATTATGAGAATCCATCAGAGAACAGACTCTAACATGGGTCTGATCCTAGCAAGATAAATTTTGGGTTCATCGTCGAAGCCTTGGCTTTACTTCCTTTTATTTTATTTATTTTTTAATTTTAAATGTGTTTAGTACAAGATCTCACTGTGCAGCTGGGATTTACAGTGATCCTCCTGTTTTCAGCCTCCTCAGCGCTGGGTTCACAGGCTCTCGCCATTGTGCCTGGACTTAGGGGCCGGCTCCGTGTGTCTGGGAGTGGGACCAGTGTGGCATGTGGTGCCGGGATCGAACCCTGGTTCCTGCTGTTGCTTAAGCAGGCACTTAGTCCACTGAGCTATGTTGCCAGCCCTCATGGGCTTTATTTCTAAACCCTGAATTCTACATGGAGCTTCCTCGCCATTTGTGCTGTTTTCTTGGCTGTCTTATCTGTGATAAAACCATGTTACATTAAGTTCGCCACACTTATTAGGATGCTTGGGAAAGATAACCGGTGGGGTGTGTGGGCCCAGGGGTGAGAGAACTGGCTGAGGAGATGGCTGTGTGCTCACACAGCTGGAGAGGCTACAGCCCAGGGCAGCCCAGGGGTGGCAGGCCTGGAATCGGGCGTGACTGTGGACTCTGTCTGAGGGGAAGCCCGAGAATGCAGGGCTCCCGAGTGCAAGGCCAGGACTCCGAAGGTGAGAGCCTTGAGCTCTGATGTCCATGCTAGAGAGCCTGGCTGGCCCACCCTCTGCCTTTCTGCTCCAGCGGGCACTGGCAGGCTGGATGGTGACCCCGACGGGCATGAGCAGAGGTTGTTCTGACCCAGCGCACAGATTCCAAGCCTGACTCTCACCAGACGTTCTCACAGGTGCACCTGGAAGTCACACCTTCCCAGCTATGTGCATCTGCTCCAAGCCAATCAGGTTGACAACTAAAATTAACTGACACCATCTTTAAAAAAATTAGGCTATGTTTGAAGCATGGGAAGTATATTCCCATGGCTGGGTGACCTGTAGGCTATGATACTGTTTGGTGTTCACTGTAATTGAAATTTTTTTTTTTTTTTAATTTGAGACCGGGCCTTGATTTGCAGTTCATGTTGTCCTTTACCTCACCGTACAGGCCAGGCTGCACTCAATCAGCTCCTGGCCTTCCTGCCTCAGACTCTTGAGTGCTGGGATTATGCGTGTGCACCGCTGCACTTGAGTTCCAAGTGTGAGTTTTTAGGGTTGCCCTGTTTAGAAAGGTTGTAATTCCGCCCCTGTGGCCTTCGTGGGGCCGCCTTCTACGTCTTTCTCTAACGTCCTGTAGGGTGGAGTGGCACACTGGACTCTCACGCTTCCTTTCCGATGCAGATGTGGTTAATAGAGAGTTCATTCCTCACTCCTACGGTATTCCCGCCAATAACACTACACTTCGGAAGAGCGCCCTCTTCTTTTACACCCCCGTGAGCACTGCAGTCAGAGCTGGTGGGGCGGAGGAGACCCCCTGGTGGGGCCTAGTTATGGGTTACCATGGCTTTGTTCAACCAGGCACCACAATCCTCTCGCCACTGTGTGTGGCCTAGCTTCGCCCGGCCTGCGTCTCCCGGGCCACTATCACTCAGTTCTCTTCATGAAAAGATTCACCACCATTTTGTGGTGGCCATTGATTTTGGGAGTCCCTGACCTGCTTTTTTCTCTGTGGTCCTAGCTACTCAATTTTTTTCCCTAAATTAAACAGATCACTTTTCATGGCAAGGGCCCAGGCAACTGCATCCCTTTATACATGAGATGTCCCTGTAACTTATTTATTCCTTTATTATCAGACTAAGAACTATGACTTGACTTCCATGAAAGAGGTTCCTTCACGCACACCCACCCTTTTTTGTCGGGGGTAAACTTTATTTTTCAGGGAAACACTGAAAAACTCAAATCTTAACACTTCAGACTTCTGGAGCACCAGGGACTCTTGGGAAGCAAGCTCCACCTGCCCAGGCCCAGAGGAGTGAACTGCAGTGCTGACAGGCAAGGCCCTTCTAGGTGGTGACAGCGCTGTGACTAGCTAGACCTCAAGCTAGGGACAGGGAGTCACTTCCAGCACTACAGAGGTGAGCCAGAAGGCAGTCAGGTGAAGGGGGGGACACTTGGTCCTGAGCCGGGAGGCGGAGCCGGCTGCATGCCAGCCTCCGTTCAGTGAGTAAGTTCTGCTCACCGGACTGGGCTAAATGGAACTTCAATTAAACCTTAAAGACTTTGTTTTCAGCTCTTATTTAATGATCTCAACCTTTTGAGGTCCCCAGGCACGGAGGGGATGGAAATATGGCTCCGATGTTGGATGGCTGTTTTCATGATTACTCCAGGGGACCAGCAGGGTGGAAGTGACTGCTGAGCCTTTTTTATGATGAACATGGAGGGGGGGAGGGGAGGGGAGGAAGAGCAGAGAAGAGAATAGAAGAGAGGCGAGGAGAGGGGAGAGAGGAGAGGGGAGGCGAGGAGAGGCAAGGCGAGGAGAGGGGAAATCTTTATCAGGGACAGTGTGGCATCTCTGCCCCTTTACCATAATGAGCCTCCATAGGTAACAGAAGAATCAGTAACAAAGGGGCCGGGGTTCCCTAGGCAGGCAGTATTCTTTGCCTGAGGAGAGTGTATAAAAGCGGTCGATGGCACCAGGAACTGGCCAAAGGGCAGAAGAACAGGCAGAGAAAGTGAAGTTTCCGAGAGCTGTTCTGGGCCAGAGCGGCCCTCCCCCCTTTTCTCTTGCGGCCCAGAGCACACGACAACGCTTTGGCCTCACATGAGTAAGCCCAGCTCGTTCCTCCAGCTCGTTTACCCAGCAGGGGGCAGCTGTAGAAGTTCGGCCAACTCCGATCCTTATCTGGCTGGAGAGTGCAGGGGTGAATCAATGTATTTGTATACATGGAGTCCTTTAAAACTGTCAGATACATAGTAAAGACTACCTAACTCTTTAGGATGACATTGTTAATACTGGGAGTGATTAGATCCTATTATGTATTTCACTGTTGTAGTCATGGCCAAATTCTGCTCTACCTCCTAAGCTAAACGTCTTGCTCAAGTCCGAGGATAAGCATTCACCCGGTCACTGTTGCTCAGATGTCCATGTCCCGGAGACGATCGGAGGAATTCACTCAGGTTCGTAGACAGAGCGCCCGGGCTCCCCTCCTGCCTTGGGTCCGTGCACGCTGGGTGGGGAAGGTTTCATTAGGCTAAGGTGCACCAAACGTGTCCCGCTCCGCTGACGCCAGTGAGCTGGCTCTGCGTGATTTGGTTGCTCGGTCATGGCCTTTGAGAAGTTTCAGCTTTGGATGTGACGCATGACCGGAAGACACGATGGGACAGCCATAGGGGGTTCCGAGCATGCGCGGCCTGTGAAATTCCGCACAGATGAGGAGGCAGCCGCATTTCTGTCTCACCGAGGAATCTTCCCAGGCTCTTCTGGCTTTTAGTTCCCAGTTATCTTTGCTCATTTCCATGGTACTTTGGGGCCAGATCTGCCTTTCCTAGTGGCTCAGCGCACACGGGCCTAATGGCTTTCCAAATCACGTGATCTGGTTCAGTGGCTTCAGCCGTTCTTTGCAAATCATTGTCTTTCACTGTCTAAGAAGCTCTCTCTTCCTTCGCTGTTCTTGTCTAGAGAGTATTAGTTTCTTGATCATGATGGTGTGATTAGTCTCCGTTCAGTTTGAAACGTTTCTTCACAGCCCCTCTATTATTATTATTGTTGTTGTTATTATTAGTAGTATTCTGGGGATTGAACTCCTGACCTTGTGCTTGCCAGGTGAGTGCTTATATGCTGAGCTATCTTCCTAGTCCTGCAGCACTTCTATTCCATAATGGTATAATTGATTGGGTTAGGCCCATACTTTGCCTCGCGACTGTGTACACACTCACAAAACTTTCTAGTCTTAAGCATGTATATAAATAAATATAATAGGCGATTTTTCTCAGTCCCACAATGCAGCAGAAGGCATCTGTAGGCTGTTGTTTGGGTTTCTTTCCCCAAGTGGAAATACGTCAAAAATGAGAGCCCACTGCGCTCCACTACTTTGCCTTCAGTTCTTACACTGAAGATTTGTGAAGCCTAAAAATGCCCAACTTTCACTCTTATCTTTACTATTTTAAAGAAAAGGAAAATAAGCATCAGAAACCATGATACAAAACCTTAAAGCAAGATTGTAAGACAGTAACAATGGTTACTACATTGCACTTTGTAATCTTCAAATTATTTGCCCATAGAATAAGATAGAGGCATGAAAAATTGCTCACACAGTACACAGACCTGTCACTTCCGTAGATATGACTGTCTCAGTTAGCTGGCGTGCGTGTGCACGTGTACACAGGCACGCAATGCCGATCTATTTCCCTTCCTTCTTTTTCCCCTTTCCCATCCTAGTTTCTTTTTCCTTTTGAGCATTTTCTTCCCATGTCACAGTATCTATTTTTATCTTCATATGATTTCTATCTTTAATTCACAAAGTCTAAAAAAACCCATAACAAAGCCAATTCCAAAAGGACTTTATAACTGCTCTGATTTGAGGTTCCCACTTTTCACTTGAGGAGTGGGGTCTCCCGACAGCCTTCTCCAGGTGGAATCGATCTCCAGGAAGGTGCAGATTCCAGCTGCCAGTCGCCGCTGACTATTAAAGATCCGTCTCTCTCTCTCCCTCCCTCTCCTTCCTCTCTCTCTCTTTCTTTCTTTCTCTCTCTCTCTCTCTGTCTCTCGCTCTCTCTGAGACAGGGTCTTGCTGGCAATCTTCTTGCTTCAGCTTCCCAAGTTCAGAGATTTAAGATCTCCATTTTAGTCATCACTGTACATAACAAGTGAATTATAAAGGTACCAAGAGGTCACCCTGGGGTGTCTTTCTCTGAGAAGCTGCCTAGAGGCTGGCTGGAGTTTAAGGTGGGTGTGGACTGAACTTCCAGGAAAGATTCTATTCTTAGAATAACAAACATAATCCAATTGACCGTAGTGCTTTATCCTTCTAGATGGGATTCAAGCCTATGGCCATGGTGAGGAACAACACAGCGGTGGCCACATTTATCCTACTGGGGTTTTCAGAACATCCTCAAATGAGGAAGTTCCTCTTCGTGTTCTTTCTGGGAATCTACCTCCTGACCTTCCTCTGGAACCTGGGTCTCATCACCCTCATCAGGACAGACTCCTGCCTTCACACTCCCATGTACTTCTTCCTCAGTCATTTGTCCTTCCTGGACGTCTGCTACGTGTCCTCCACGGTCCCCAAGATGCTCTCTGACATCGTCACTGAGCGGAAAACCATTTCCTTTCTTGGCTGTGCCACCCAGTACTTTGTCTTCTGCGGCATGGGGCTGACAGAGTGCTTCCTGCTGGCGGCCATGGCCTACGACAGGTACGCCGCCATCTGCCACCCGCTGCTCTACACGGCCCTCGTGTCCCATACGCTTTGTTTAAGGATGGTGACTGGAGCCTACACGGGCGGATTCCTTAGTTCCCTGATTGAAACCTACTCCGTCTACCACCATGACTTCTGCGGGCCCAATGCCATCAACCACTTCTTCTGTGACCTTCCTCCAGTCTTGGCTCTGTCTTGCTCGGACACCTCCAGCAGCCAGGTGGTGACCTTTGTCGTGGGGGTGGTTGTTGGAGTGGTCTCTGCCCTCGTGGTGCTCACCTCTTATGGGTACATCGCGGCTGCCGTGCTGAGGATCAGCTCCACTCAAGGTAGGACGAAAGCCTTCAGCACCTGTACCTCACACCTGACTGCTGTGAGCCTCTTCTACGGCTCCGGGCTCTTCATGTACCTGCGACCCCGAGCCAGCTACTCCCTGGGCCGTGACAAAGTGGTGTCTGTGGTCTACGCTGTGCTCATCCCCATGGTGAATCCCCTCATTTACAGTCTTAGGAATAAGGAGATTAAGAAGGCCGTGAGGAAAACTGCGGAGAGGGTCCAGGTGCTTTCTCCCAGGTGCTCATTTTTCTGACCCCTGAGGCTGTGAGCTAGGTTAGAGACGCTGAGATGTCTGGAGTTTTGAACCGGCTGGGCCACAAGGTGATCTGTGTGCACCGAGCTTTGCCTCTCTCCTACTCTGTTTACCTCTTGGCTATTTGAAGAGACTTTGGCCCTTACTGGTTTCTAGACCAAATAATCTCGCACAGATTGCTATCGCCAGTGTGTCATTCACCAGAAACCTGCTCCAGGACAGCAAGAGAGACTCCTAGAGCCTCAAGAGTCTGCGCCTGCAGTAGGAGGTCACCGGAGCAACGCTGGCCCGGCATTGGCGGCGGGGGGAGTCTTACGGTGCTTGAGAGGGGGAGCCCTTGGATGCTTTCTTCTCTGAGATTCTCAGATGCTTTCTTCAGATTCCATGAAGACCAGAGGGAAGGTGCCCTGGTGTCAGAATCGTGGTTGCAGTGGGCCACCATGAGTGATGGGGCTGCATTAATGGCCTGTAGATAGTTAAGGCAAGTGTTGGGAGCTTAGGAAGCCAGGAAATGGATCAAGTGTGTGTAGGTGGGACTGGGCCTCAGGGCTTAAAGCACACAAGCTACGGCAGTGCTGAGAAAAACATCCAGCCTGGTTTAGGGCAGCTATTAGTCCCTAGGAAACCTTGATACAAGGAAAACATGATACAAACTTTGTAAAAGTATAAAGGATCGTTTTTGCCTGTGTTGAGTTAGTCTTGCCCATCAGGCAGACTAATGACCACCCAGCCCAGCTTTTCATCTTGTCTATCTCATTCGTACTGCTATGTCTCCCCGGGGTAGAACCCTTCCCAGTAAGACCAACGGATCCCTACAGGCAAGAGGGCTGATTTAAGCCCTCAACCATGGGGGCCACCTCAGGGCTCATTCAGTCAGGTCTGCAGAAAGCCATCGTCATACTTCATTTGAATAAAACAGTAAGTTCTTTGTTTCAGGCCAGAGCAGCTGCCTTCACACTGGCTTCATTCTGGACGCAAACGCCTGCCTTTACCAGGTGTCTGATGGGTTCTAGAGGAGAGTCAGAGCTCAGGGTATGCCCCTGGCCTGAGCACACAGAACTGCAGTGCAGGTTGGCACCTTGGTCCCCTCAGGCAGCCCCGGAAGCCAGGCGCACAGCATCCACCGGGGCTTCCTGAGGCAGGTCCGTTGGACTCTTGTGATCAGTCCTCCTGGGAAATAGGAACAGTGGTGGCAGTTATGTCTTAGCCTTCATGGGAAGAGATAAATGGCTCAGTACGCCGGGTCACTTAGAGCATGCTTCGTGTACAGTGGAGGAAGGGCTGTTATTCTTTACTATTTAAAGGGAATAAAAAACAGTAAGAAGCCGGGCGTGGTGGCGCACGCCTGTAATCCCAGCACTTGGGAGGCTGAGGCAGGAGGATCGATGCGAGTTCGAGACCAGCCTGGGCTACAAAAGTGAGCTCAAGGCCAGCCTCAACTGCATAGCGAGACCCTGTCTCCAAAAGACAAAAAAAAAAAAAAAAAAAAAAAAAAAAAAAAAAAAAAAAAAAAAAAAAAA
>PVJA010009158.1:0-10772 GCA_004027025.1 Myocastor coypus | reverse complement strand
GCAGGGAAACTTGGTAAAAAAAAGTTATAGGAAAACTTTTTTGTTGTTTTTTAAAAATCAGTTTAGCAGGTTTATAGCTAGTAACCTAAACAACTAATTTAAAGACAATATGCAATACAGCAACTGTTGTTGAATTCCTGTTGCTTTGTTTAGTGAAATTTTATGTCGTTTCTAATGCTGTTTTTTAACTACTATTTTGTATTCCTTAAAAAGAAAATAAAAAGCACAGTTAAAAAAGTTATAGGAAATTTATTCATTTATTTATTTTATTTTTAGGGAAGGGTCTACAGAGTGTTTAGGGTCTCACTACAAGATCAGGTTCATAGTGATCTGCCTGTTTACAGCCTCCCAAGAGCTGGGATTACAGGCGTGCACCACCACGCCCGGTCTCAGTTGGCATTTTAGCACATCCTGGGCGCGGCCAGCACAGCAAGCCTAGGTATCAAACCCTGCTTGCAGGTACTTTAATCCACTCAGCTGTTTGGCTGGCCTTACATATGCATATATATACATTTTTTTTTCAGTATGCCACTGAGCTATATCCCCAGCTCCCCAGCCCCTGAGAAATTTGAAAGGAAACCAATGCTCCTTTTAACAGACCAGCAGATCATTTTTTTAATCCACTCCCCAGGCGATGGGCATTTGGGTTGCTTGCAAGATTGGGCTATGGCAGACTGCGCTGCCATCAACCTAGGTGCACATATATGGCAGTAGAATCATGCTACAAGAAATGAAAAGGGGAAAATATTTAAGTATCGACTGCTCGCTTCAGTAGACCGGCGGAAGTCAGCAGTGCGGTTATCCAGGCTTCCCTGTATGCACGCATCCCTGCGTCTCTTTCAAGGGAAGGAAGGACAGCGATGAGGAAAAGCATGGAAGAAGGGAGGAAGGGAAGAGAGGCGCCATGACTATTGCTTGATAACCTCAGCATCCAAGGTGGAGAGCTAGGAAACGTTTTATTCACTTGGTAGAAGCCGTGATCTTTGCACCGGCTTTTGGTGCCCGGTGCGTAGGGTGAGAGAGGCTCGGTGGCCAAGAGGACCAGCGCTTCAAACAAGGATTCTCAGATGTGATCTCGCCTCTGCAGGCCTGTGAGTAAGGGTCCTTGTGTTGATTTCCCACAGGTCACGTTCTCTTCACCTGTCCGATGAGGATCACAGCTGCTTCCACCTGTGGTACTGATGGAACAGTGAAGCAAGAGGAGGCACGGAGCGGCCCACGGCCTGAGCAAGGTCGCACTTAAGATGTGCTAGCATGTGCGACCGCTCACTGAGTCCGTGTTATTCCTCAATCCTGTGTGAGTCAAGAAAATCCCATGGAGTGTGCCAAGAAGAGGCAACGCCCTTGGAACGTCCTCTCCACAACCGCACGCCCATAACTCGCCTCTGCTGTGAACCCTAATCCCGCACAAGCGGTCCTTGCAGAGTTAGACAGAGCTCAGGGTCCTAGTGGTGGCTCCACAGGCAGATGCCACCACCATGCAGGCCAAACCAGGGAGGGGGTGTGACTCACCCAGGAGCCACCATTGCCTGGTAGACAGCTCCTGCTCTGCCTGTACCCAGGCTCCCGCAGTTCTCTTAGCCTCACTCCAGCTCACTGAACTCCTACTCTTCTTTTTTTTTTTTTTGTATTTTAGGGAAGGGTCTACAGGGTATTCAGGATCTCACTATTAGATCAGACTCAGTGATCTGAGCCTCCTGAGACCTGGGATTACAGGCGCACACAGCCATGCCCAGTCTCAATTGCCATCTCAGTGCAGCACCCCAGGGGCGGGGATCGAATCTCTGGCCCCTGCGCCTGCTTATAGGTGCTTTAATCCACTGAGCTGTTTGGCCGGCCCCATTTACCAGTTTTCACAATTGTAGCTAATCTTAAGTTCTCCTAATGCTGAAAGTCATTGAAATAACAGCAATATAATCAGCCATCAATTAAGATGCCTCATGCTTTGGATTTCCATGGCATTGTCACAGATTAATTATTATCTCAGTTTTTTTAATGAGCTAAAATTATGCATTCAAAATCCTTACGAAAGTATTTGTTTGGTCCCACACATATTTATCAGGAATGGAAACATTCTCTTTACTCATTCTGCATACACTGTAGGTTGGCTTCAAAAACAAAAGACCAAAAGAATGGATTTGCAAGAAGAACGTGGAGCGAGACTTCCCAGGCACTGCACTTACGATGAGGCACATAATGGGAAGCACATTCACCAGAGCATGTCAGGCACTGGAGGAATCGCTCACAGCTCCTTAAAATAGGACAAGGCAGAACTGCCTCTGGGGAGGGCTGGAGGGGACCGAGCAGTTTAGAAAGTGGCCACCAGCCAGGGTGTGGCGTCCACTTGGAAGCCTCCACAGATCTCCAGATGGATGGGAGTGGTCCAAGCTGAGAATAGCTTGCGGCAGAAGCCAGATGCCACTTTGAGCTCTCAGCGCAGGATGAAGCTGCCCAGATTGCGCTTGAGCCAGGGACACGATTCCCCATCTGTTGAGGAAACCACAAGGAAAGACATCTATTTGTGCAGGGAGGAATCCAGCAGGGGGCGCTGCACTGGTGCCCCGAGAGCCCTCACAGGTCCACGGGGCCTGCTGGGGCCCAAGCCCGCACTGTTTTTTCTGGGTACTGATTTCCGCTCCAGGCTTTCCTTTTGCTCCTTCCCGGCTGACCTTCCCCTTCCTAATCAATAAACTACTTACAAGTTGATGAGTTGACAGCTTTTCCTTCTCTGGGTCGGAGACTGTTCGTCTTGCTAGCCTCTTCTGCGCCTTTTATTTGGTCTGACCGCTGCTTTCGCGGTTTGATGTTAGGGTGCTGCAGACCCCTGATTTTTGGCCCTGTGTATGAGCAGCAGGTCTCCCACGTTGTATCTGATTAGAACCAGCCATGGAAAAACAAAACACTTGTGAAGCAGTTTCTTCACAAATCTAAAACTGGTTCTTAGGAGACTTTCAGGCTTTTTCTTAAAGGTTTGTAGCCTCGTCTCCCGATCGGTTTTGGTTATACTGAGGATTGAACCTAGAGCTTTGAGCATTCTCAGAAGCCGCTGCTCTAACACGGAGCTCCACCCTCAGCCCTTTTTATTTTAAGGTGTTGTCATTCTTCCCACTTTTACAGTTAGACAAAGCTAGAGCTTGCTTCTTCCGCGGTCATCCACACCAAGGGACTCGTTTGCATTTTCCTGGCCAGTGTCCGGTTAATTGACTGGGTCACCCTGACACAGCACTGAGAACAGAAGCTGTGACCTTCTTGTGCGTAACCAGATACTGCCCGTGCAGTACCATTCCCCATCGGACTGACTGATCGCTGTCCTAAATTCCTGGCGTTCCCTTTCCCTGGTGACCCACCACCTGTAAATGCTGCTTTTGTCGCCTCCTCCTTTTGCCCATGCCCCTCACTCCCTTTTAAGGCTGGCCGAAGCCACTGTGTGCAGGGCTGCGTGGGAACCATGCTGCCAAGTAGGCGGAGAGCGCTCAGCACGCCCTTGCGGGTGTGGCGTGGAACTCTGGGGCTTCTCCCGTCAGAGCTGCCAGGACGAATGGTTGGTGCTATCTAGTTAAAAAAAAAAAGGGGCAGATGACAGGCTTCGTGGAGCCCACATCCTAGAAATAAGTGGGTGGCCAGGTTTGGAAATAGAATTCTGATGCAGACAAGACTTCACTCGCAGCATGCAGGGAATGTTTGGCATGCGCAGAATATCAGTTTGATGCCATGTGGCATGCTTCTGTCTGTTCTGATGAGACCTCCTCTTATGGGAAAGGAGGCTGGGTTGTCTTCGTCTTAAATCTGCAGGGAGCAAACAGCCGATGTAAAAGAAGACATCTAATAAGCAGACATCTACTGAATCTGAGCTCATTTTCTAACAAGTGTGAGCTGAGGAAGTCTTGTGGCAGGAACCTCGTGGCCCTCGACTTGGCTTCCGCCTGCACTATGCTTGGTAGCAAGGCCGGATCTCAGCCGAGTTCCACTGGTCGGTGTGCTCTGGGCCTAGTCAAGGGGAGGCTGACTTCGTGAGTTCTGGGCTGGCTTACCTGTTCCCCATTTCCTGTATCCTGTGACAGACACTTTCAGTGATGATGATGGCTTGTGTTACCTGCACAAATGCTGCTTTTTTCAGTATCTGTTTTTGCCAGAAGGCGAAGCAGGTATTCATTTCTTCTCCATATAAAACTTTTGGTGTTGATGGCTTTCAGTTGTTGGAAGATTCTGGAATCTTCTTTCATTACACCTACTGTTCTACCAGGAGATACATCGAAAACCAGGAGGAAGCAAGTGTAATTTAACATATGAGATTATAAATATACAAAACAAAGCCCCATTTCAAGGGTAAAAAGTGGGAAATTCAAGGAAGTTTACAAGGGAATAAAATATCAGTAAAAACTGATGCTAAAATAATTCAAAAATGATGTTACTGAGTGTTAGGGACTATAAAATAAGCAATCCCAGGTGGCCACTTATTTCTAACAAATGCAGAATGGTTTAAAACTTAAAGAATATTGCTGCAATATTTAGGTAGCACACATAGGAGCTGAGGCCACAGAGTTGCATTGTCTTCCACAACCCATCACAGAAAAATTATCAGAGGAGGAAAGGAAGCCAGGGAAGAAATAGGAGAAAAGAAGCGAACAGACGGAAGCAAGGCTTTGGTGACTGAGGGGAAGAGGGCTCGAGGCGGAGGGGAATGGGAAGAAGGGGAGCGCCGGCGTGGATCGCGGGCAGGTGCGGAGTCCCGTGATGAATGTGATCATTAGATACATCTAAACTGTACCATAAGTTAATTTTAAAATAAAAGGCATCGGTGAAGGCCAGCGGTTGGAAGGCACAAGTTCGCACTCACGACGCGTGCACAGCCAGATGCGTGACTGCAGAAACGGTTGCTCGTGTCCCTCTTCGGTTCTCCTGGAGAACGCCAGGTCCTCCTCTCATCCGTTTCTCTGCAGCTGACTTATGGGTGGGAATATCAGCCGCACCTCCATGGCCTTGTTTGTCTTCCTAGGACTCTCGGATCGGAGAGAGACGCAGCTCGGCCTCTTCGCGGTCTTCCTGGGGACCCACCTGGTGACTCTGGCTTGAAACCTGGCCTTGTCATCCTCATGAGGCTGCACAGCCAACCGCGATGTGCTGCCTGTCGTCTGTCGTCTGTCGACATCTGCCGATCTCAGAAGGAGCAGCACGGCGGGGGCAAGTGCGCCTGGTCGACCTCGCTTTCCCATCCATTGCTCAGCCGCTGTGTTCGAATTCCCGTGCATCTTTCAGTGCTATTCTTAAAAATGGTCTCACAAACACATGAAGTGGTTCGATGATTACAATCATTGTCAGCAAGAATTTGTGAATAGTCACCCGGCAATAATAGCTAAGGGCTGGTGAGATAGCTCAGCCGACTCAGCGCCTGCTTAGGCAAGAGCAGGGACTGGGGTTCAATCCCTGGCACCCCAGATCACACTGACTCCCATCTTCAAGTATGCTGAGCTGACGACCACGCTCAGTTTCAGTCACTGTGTCAGGCAGTGCGCCTGTGGGCGGGGCCAGCATGGCATGCCATGCCAGGTATCAAGCCCCGGTCCCTGAAGACGTTGGGAAAGACGGAGAAACGAGAATGTCTCGTTTCTATGAGACACATTCCCTATGGTGAACTTCAAGTCTATCTAAATGGTAATAATATGTGTAATTAAAGAAGAGATCACTTCTGACTGGGAGACTACGCACTGTGTCGTCCATTCAGAAATGCTGGCTCACCAAGACATGCTGCCTGAATTTCACAACACTTTACATAATGTACTAAAGTCTTTAAGCACATTCCAGTGTCCTCCCTTGAGTCTCGTCATCCGTAGACAGGCTTGTGTGCGCAGCGCCTTAGCTGTTTCCACTCTGTGCCCACCATCCGGAAGGCTCCTAGGAGTGCGGATGTCACGAGGCTGTGGTTCCATGCTCGTCGGCTGCGTGCTCAGGTGGGAGGCGGCTGGCTCGAGTGGCCATTCTGCATTTAATGTTCCTGAGGGAGCTCCAAAATGCTCGCTGTGAATTCCTCAGCAGCAACACATGAAGGCTCTTCTGCCTCTGTATTCTTGGCCATACTTGCCATATGTTTTTTTTTAAAAAAAAAATCATAGCCCACCTAAAGGATTTGAGATGATATACCATAGTGGTTTTGATGTGAATTTTCATGAAGATAAATGATGCTGAGTGCCTTTTTCTTAAGTATTATTTTAAAGAGAAAATAAGTAAAACAAACATTCAAAGCCCTGAAGTTAGGTGTAGGGTTAGGCTTTTTTGTAGTCTTTCCAATAGGAGAGTAACAAAGTTAACACATTGCACATGGTTATCTTTAAATTAGTTGTTAAGAGCACAAGATATAGCCATTTAATTGTTCAAACAATATGAACACAAATCTGGGGCTGGGAATAGAACTCACTGGTATAAGCACCTGCCTGGTAAATGCAAGCTCTAAAACACAAAACAAACAAACAAAAACAAAAAAGCCCATAATCTTTCCTTTTAATGAACTATGAGAAATTAGTAGCATAATACTCTTAACAATCATATATATATATTTTTTTCTTTTCCTTTTTTTCTTTTCTACTTTCCTTTGAACAGTTTCTTTCCATCTTAAGATATCTATTAAGGTTTATTGAAAGGAAGAGTTAATGTTTAATTGTTTGGTCAATCTGGCATGTATATATCTGGTAATCTGAGCAATAAACTCAATGATAACAATATGTAATATGACAGCTATTGTTAATTTTCTATTCTTGTTTTGAAATTCTGCACCATTTTTATTGTTTTATGCTGCTCTGTTTTTGTCTTTGTCTTGTATCTTATTCACCCTCTCAGCTTCTCACACCAGGTGGACATGGTGTTTACACATCTGAGTCTGATGTATTTCACCTGTGAGTATGCTCTTGTTGCATGCACTGATCTATAAAAGTTTCAAGTCTATCCTTTATGGCTGCGTAGTACTCCTTTGTATAAGAAGACCACATCTTTTTAATCCATCCCTTCGTTAATGGGCATCTGGAAGGCGGCCAAGTAGCTTAGTGGATTAAAGCACCTGCTACCATGTGCAGGGGCCAGGGTTCGATACCTGGGCCTGCTGCGCTCACCCTGCCCCCAGGGCCTGCTGAGCCGGCAGTTGAGACTGGACGAGGTGGCACATGCCAGTAATCCCAGCTCTTGAGAGGCTATAAACAGAAGGATCACTATGAGTCCAATCTGGTAATGAGACGTTGAAACCTTGTCGCTGTAGACCCTTCCCTAAAACAAGACAAAACAAACAAACAAACAAACAACAATGGGCTTGGGTTGTGTCCAACATGTAGCCATGGCCGACATGGACCCAGATGTGTGCCCACATATATAGATGTGATGCAGTGTTTCTGATTCTTCTGGGAAGACACTCAGAAGGGCAACAGCTGGGTCAGAGGAGACTGCCAGTCCTTGGCCAGGATGCCTCGGAGGCACTGCCTGATTTCTCAGCAGGCAGCGCAATTCTCTCTTTATCTACTTCACAGTAAATTCTACCCGAGCTTTCACAAGCTGCCTAAGCATCCCGCCTGTGTTCTTTCATAGACGTACAAAAAGTGGAAAGTCCAGGGAGGCAAAGACTGGTTTCTCCCTGAGTCTGGCCCTGGCTTCCCAGAGGCAGTATGGCTTTGATTACCATGGCTCTGTGATTTAGTTTAGTTCTTCTTAATCTTTATTCACTTTAAGTCTCTGAAGAGCAACTCTGTGGCATAGCTACTATACGCGCCTCCTCTCACCGGTGAAAACACGGAGGCGTGCAGGAGGTCCTTGTTTCAAGGCACACAACTGCCGGGTGCCAAAGCCAGAATTCAGTCCTGGGTACAACTCATGGCTGTAATCCTCAGCTGTGCCTCGGTCGCAAGTTCACCTTGTTGTCTTCCTGAGGTCTTGATTTCCTCCTCAGTGATGCTGTCGGGGGAATATCCTGTGCCTCACAGAGCTAGTGTGGGCGTGAGTTCAGATTAAGACCCGGGAAGGACCTCAGAGGAAAGGGATAAATGAACTATAGTGTGTCTAAGGAGAGTTACCCAGAGAAAAAACATTCTCTCAGCCTTTCAGAGAAAGCAAACCAGTCAAGCAATGGTCGTGACTTGTCCCGATGGCTGACACTGACAACAGTTCTACAAAGTACTGTACATGGTTCCAAAGTCAATCCTGAGGGGATTTGACCTTGGAAGATACAAAAGATGAAAGTTTTGTTATACAGGTCTTGCTTTAACTTGCCCTTGATCACCCAGCGGAAAAGCTTAATTACGAGGCATAAAACGCAGAAGTAGATTAGTATGATGAACTGTAAGAGGCTTAAATCAACAGCCTCCAACATTGCCAGTTTCACCGGCAACCCACTGCAATTATGGAGCATTGGACTATGTACACAACTACTTCCTCTCACTTCAAAGAGAAGAAATTTTTTTCTTTTTTTTCCTTACCAATATTGATTAGAAAATGTATCATGTCCACACCCTTGCTCTGCATTACTATTATGAGGACAATATGCAATACGTCAATTACTGCAAATGTACTAGTAATGTATTGTGAAACTATCATATTGATATTTCTTATTACAAGTAATAAAAAATAAAATAAAGACTATATGAACCACTAACTTGAAGGTAGCATCATGTAATACAGTAACTGTTGTTGAATTCCTGTCCTTTCGCTTAGCAAAATTTTGTGTTATTTCTAATGCTGTTTTCTCTATCACTATATTGTATTAAGAAATAAAATATTAAAATTAAATAAAGGCTATAAAAGAAAAAAAAGATTAGGAACCAGGAAATGTATCTGTGCTCCTGTAACGAGCATGCTTTCTGGGGAGGGAGCGGAAACGGCTCACCCCTCATTACCTGGCTGTGCTTTCTTAGGCAAATCCCCCGGACACCGTTGTTGCCACATGAAAACGCAAGGTTTTGGAGTAGAAGATGAAGAAGAGCTACCACTTGCTATCCCGGAAAGACCATAGAGAGGAGGGTGAGGACCCCGCAGGGACCTGGCCTCCAGAGAGCAGCAGTCAGCAGGGAAGGGCTCCGTGGCGACAGGGCTCCTCCTCGCTCTCATGGGCCTCTCCGGCCACCTCTGCTCTTGGTGGCTCGGTTAAGAGCTTCTCCGGCTGTGTTCATCCCTTGCTGGGAGTGCGCAGCCACTGTCCAGGCCGGAGTCTCCGCTCAAGGGGTGTCACTGGCTCAGTGACACAGAAAGGAGACAGGTGATTTCATCCCTGGGCAAGAAGTCTGTCTTTTGGCCTGATCAAGGTGAGAGGAGCGCGCGGGGAGTGCCGGCTGCCGGGCTGTGGCAGCGCGTCTTGGAGCGACGGCCAGGGACGCCGGGTAGAGCAGGGCTGTCCCCCGACCTAACTCCTCCTGCGCCCTCACCTCCATTCCTTCTGCCTATGGCCCTCGCTTGGTGCTTCTTGTCCTTAGTTAAACTCTCCGACCTCAAAAAGAAAGAAAGAAAGAAAAGACAGAACTCTCCTAGAATGCCAGGGACACCCCTGGGGTGAGCGGCAGATACGGCACTGTAGTTCTATAATTCCTTCTGTTTATCTTTTATAAAATGAGGACAGTAGGACAGGGTTGAGTCAAGAGAGACCAGGACTGCAAAGCCCGACACTTGCAAATGTGATTGGCAACTGTCTCCGTTACTTTTCTCTCATGGCTGGGACAAATACCTGATTCAAGTCTGTCCAAGACAGACGGGCACATGGCAGAGGGCATAGAGGTGGAAGACAGAAAAACAGCAAGAGGAAAAAGAGGAGCAGCGGCACCAAGGGCAGCGGAGAGCAAGCTCGCCTCCCTCGTGTTGCACGCAGGCTCTCCGCCCGAGGCTGGGGCAGCACGCACACCCACAGTGCCAGCACTGGATCATGAATGAACCACGAAGCCTAAAAGTTCACCCCATGACTGCTGCATGGGGTTTTAGGGGAACAACTGGCCACAAACCATAACAAAAACTGAACAACAACAACAAAAAAATACGTTCCTGAGTTACTGGTGGGACTTCCTAAGATCAAAATCTGCTTGCCTATGTTGCTTCATTTTCTTTACCCCAAGGACCTTTTTGAGTTTTACCCTCGAGAATCTTGTTTTGCAAATAATAGTGATTTGCATTTAACATGGCACAGTTTGGTTCATGACTCCTGAGTAGTAGGAGAGGGTCGGAATGCTATGACCTTGTGCTCTTGTACAGCACTTCTGGTCTGCTAGAAATCCTGTCAGCTCTCTGTTGTCATCTGTGGTGACAGTCACATCCTGGAGACGTTACCCTGCGCAGCATAGGTAGTGTTGGTAGAAAGGCCACCACCCAAGCCAGCTCCTCGCTCCAGCGACAGCTTCTCAGATTGACCTTGTCTTTATGAGACAAGAACCGGGAAGGATCTCCATGGCCTTCAGCCCCTAGGGACGTTGCTCACCAGTATGCCTGCCAGTCACTTTTTCTTAGCTTGTCTTAGGGGTGGCTGGACACGCACCTTCTTCTCAAGCGCTGACCAGAGGAAGAGACACAGACATAGCAAAATGGGAATTTCGTAGTTGCCCCTGTGTCACCCTTTCTTGTTTTGTCCCTGAGATCAGGAGCACCGAGGCAATGACTGTGGGAAGGAACACCACAGCGATCACCCACTTCATCCTCCTGGGATTCTCAGATTTTCCCAGAATCACGCCACTGCTCTTTGCAGCCTTCCTGCTCATCTATGTGACATGTCTGACCGGGAACCTGTCGCTCCTTGTGTTGATAAGGGTGGACTCCCAGCTGCA
>PVJA010009157.1:0-61663 GCA_004027025.1 Myocastor coypus | reverse complement strand
GAAAATTTCTGTGAATGTACAAGTAACTAAAAGTCCATGAAAAACATTACAATGGAAACCTAAAATTACTAAAATAACCCAGAACGATGCAGAAAACAAAGTAACTAGAATATGGAAGAGACACATAGCAAAAGGAAAGATCTGAATTATATGTCAATTAATGTCAATAATTACATTAAATATTTATGGGCTAAGCACTCCAATTAATAATGATTATCAGGATGGATAGAGCACAACACACAGAAAAGGCTCCACTGTTATCTATATGAGATTCTCTCTAAGTATAAAAGCAGATAAGCTGAAAGTCAATCAATAGGAAAAGGTTTTTCACGTTTATAAGCCTAAGCAGGGTACTGTGGCTATGGAAATCAAGTTGTGAAAAGAATAGTGTTTAACTGTTTCCTTTGCTAAAGAAGAATTGTGCTTACACACGTGCATATGTGTGCATGCCTGTTTGTATGTTTGCATGTTGTTGCTTAGTCCAGAACTTAAGGCCTCGCACTTGCTAGACAGGCATACTAACACTGAGGTACACTTCTAACCCCAAAGATGTTTTGTAACTTATCAAGAAAAAATACAGTCATATTTATGAAGCAAGAATTTTAACAATTACACAAGTACAATTAGAGATATTAACATAATGCTTTAGTCTATTGATACAATACCTGAAGAAAAGAATCAACAGAAATATTATCACGATAGCATTAAAATTACTGATTTGATATTTACAAAATAAATGCACCTTGTTAGTTCGGTATGGTGGTACAAACCCATTCTCCTACATTCTGGTAGGTTGACACTAGTTTACTAAAATTAAAACTCATCCTATCTAATTCAGTGACTCACCAGGAGCCTGCTCAAAAATCAGTCAATCAATCAGTCAATCACAGGTCAATTTGAAAGCCCTATATTTAATCCCAAGTGTAACATATACTGATGCACATATACATTATTTTCATAAGCATACGATATATTTACCAAAACAAACTGTGCACATAAATATGAATTGAGTCTACAAAACACCAAAGATAAAGGAGAAACCTTACAGAATGATATGTTAAATTCCCAAAAGGCATGATTTTAAATACCGAGATTTGGGCCTATATGAGGCATAACCTTGGTCTTTATGTGTATATTTTTCTGCTACATGAAGTCAAGTCATGTAAAGTGGTACTTGATCTATAAGTTACCTGGGGTACATAACCAAATCAATGCAGTTTTTGTGGTCAGCATTATTTATTTATTTATTTATTTATTTATTTATTTATTTATTTATAATTTTGAATATTTGGCACACGCTCTCACTATGCAACTTAGACCCCTAGTATCCTCATGTTTCAGCCTTCTCAGTGCTGAAGTTACAGACCTGTGCCACCACATCCAGTCTTGGTGGCTTGCTTGGCTGTCCCAGGATGGAGTCAGGACAGCATGAGGTTCCGAGGATCCATGAACAAAACTTAAATACAGGAGAAAATAGATCCAAACCTTATATCTGGCAAGGCACTTACTGCACTCATATCAAAGATATAATTCTGTCAAATTGACTGGTTATACTGTATTTTCAGTCTACTGTGTTCTAGGTAAAATGATAGTGACCCTGTAAACCACTGCAAAACATGTGTAACTTTGAAAAACAATCAGGAGAAATAAGTCAGAAACTCCCTTTAGAATTAATGCTTTCAACCTAAAATTTTACTTTTTAATGTTCATTTACTCAAGGTACGTAAGTAATTTTACAAGATGTCTTACTGGATGTTATTTTCACATAAGCATTCTGTATTAATAATTTATTTATGCAGGCTGTGAGGCTTAGGATGTACCCCAACTCCATCCTGATTTTTACCTCCAGAAATAAAGATTTTCTTTCAGCATGAGATTCAGTGTTTGAGTGTATGCAGTTCTATGATTGTCTAAATAATTATTAATGCATAGTTATCAAGACTTTCTTTTGATTTATTACTATTGATTTTTCTAGTTCTGGTTTGACACTCACAGAAGAGCAAGTAACAATACATTTGAAGCATGTGTACTTGTAATGAACTCACAAAACTTTGTGATGAAGGCATCTAAAGACCTTAACAAAAAGCAATGGGCAGAATATTATTCATTAGTTTATTTAATTGATTATGTAATGCATACCAAGATATAAGTACAGTGATAATGTAAATATCCAGAAAAGCCTTTGCAAGTGACACTATTTTGTTTGTGACCAGGGCTCATTTTAGGGATTATTTTACCCTGACATTGGCTGTAAAGTGAGAGAGATCTACCTGCAGCACAAAAAAACACATTACACCATCAGCATATATATTTAAATGTCAAAGCCTGTGACAGTTATTTTCCAAAACTAAAACTCTAAAATAATTTCACATTACAGTCAATTTTGTCGTTGTTTTAGTGTGAAATGTTGGATTACTTGGACATGTATGTTTTATTAAATCTAATTGCCTCTGATATTTCAGATTGTAAGATTTTGTTGAAAAGTGTTTGACCTGATGGTATTTTATGAACCAGAATATACCTATGTATGCTGAGTCATAATAAACCATGTAGTTTGACAATCTGCAAGGGAGGATGTTTTGTTTTTCTGTCAGAAACTCTTCCAGAATCTTATTAAACACAGTAAACTTCCTTTGGTTTTTACACGTAATGTCCTAATTGCTCATGTACTTGTAAAGACACTTCTGTTGCTACATAACTTTTAAAAATACATCATAAAGGAAGCCATACTAAATATACTTAGACTATTTTTAAAGTAGAAAATAGCCTCATAAAACAAAAAAAAATCATGATTAATAAAAAAATCTTCTAATAGCAGAGTTAGAACAATTTCAATGAACATGACAGAAACACCCAACATACCATTGCTTCCTAACCTTGCCTTGATGCTATCTTTCTATCAGAGAGTGGGATTCACTTGCTACCTTTTCTGCTATGTTATCAGTATCAACCATTTTCCCTCCCACTTCCTCTCTGAGCAGTTTTCTGGCCCAGCTCAATTAAGGGACAAATCCATGGCAGTCTTCAGCCTAGGAATTATAATGAAGGCAGCTGTCAAACTCCTATCTCCCAGCTGCCCCTCTGCGAGTAATCTGATGGCCACTTGTCAGCTGCTTCACCCAGTCAAACACAGACAAAGGGCCTCTGATGGCCTGCTTTACTCTAATCAATCTACGCAGAGGCAGATGTTGAAATCCCAGTAGGAAAAGGAATAATTTGATTTAGCATTCAGAACTGCCTTCTCCTATTGATATATCAGATCTCTCTGAACTCCATATTCTTTTACAACCATGAGGAAAATTACTTTGTCTATTTGTTTGCCTAATTCTGTCATTAAAATTAATGCTTCAAAATCATATTTGGTAGTATAGCCCATTACTCAGTAGAACATATCAGACTAGAGTACATTACTAGTTCTTCCAAGGTATAAGGAACATAGGTGATTCTGAATTTTCAGAGACTTCTAAAATTTCTCAATACTTTAAAATAAGCAAGAAAAATCAAAGAATCATTCAGATTTTTCTTTTTCCACCAAACAGGATGTATGTTAGAAAGGAAAGGAAAATAAGAAACAAAAATACAGAATTTGTTCTCTGGATGTACTTAGACATGAAAATTTGATTAGGCAAAGCAAAAAATGTTAGTAGTGATTGTGTTCTAAGGTTTTATTTTCCAACTGCAAAGACTGTAGTTTCCTTAGTGCAGCATTTCTCTTATTTAAGAATATATCTTAAACCAATATATATAACATTACTTTTTCCAAAAATTCAAAAAATGTAACATTTATTGTGCACTGTTGTTACTTGCCAACTATAGCAGGTATCTTCCATAATCTCCTGAAAAAGACAAACATTGTGAATACCTAGACTCTTATGACTGAACACCTGAAATTTTCATTTCTAATGTTTTTCTCAAGGTCTTAGATGTTTCTGGCTGGTGTCCAACAATGAAGTACATGAAAGTTATTTAATAAATACATAATCACAAAACTGTCTTGGGGAGTCAGTTGCTTATCTTCATATTTATACTAAAAAGGTAAATGCAAATAATGATGGTTATTTATTAGGGGTTCTTTCATAATGGAAAGTGACATCTTCCTTAATCCATGTGCTGATATACAGTCATACAACAAATTTCTCCTCAGATTTTTTGGATTAGTTTTGACTCAAATTGTCAACATATAAATTTTATTTTTTTCAGTAGACCTTTAAAATAAACATACCGCCAGGCGTGGTGGCGCACGCCTGAAATCCCAGCACTCGGGAGGCTGAGGCAGGAGGATTAGTGCGAGTTTGAGACCAGCCTGGGCTACAAAAGTGAGCTCAAGGACAGCCAGAACTGCATAGTGAGACCCTGTCTCAAAAAAGACAATAAATAAATAAATAAATAAATAAATAAATAAATAAATAAATAAAATAAACATACCATTAAACTTTTGAGAGACAAAAGTTTTATATATATATATATTTGAAAATCAAAATGCTGAAAGTTCTATCTTTACAATATATTGAGAGTTCAACCTTGGAGTCCTGTCTTTACAATATATTGAGATTATTTAAAATATCAGTACATCTCCAAAAAAAGGCTAACCCAAATTGAAGTTCTATCCTAAGTATTTAAGTTCTTTATATTGGATGAATCATATAGAGATGTATAGAATTGTAAGAAGAGGGGCTGGGGTGATAGCTCTGTAGAATAAGTGCTTGCCTGGCTAGTGCAAAGGCCTGAGTTCAATCCCCAGTTCCAAAATACAATACAATACAATACAATACAATACAATACAATACAATACAATACAATACAATATAATACAATACAATACAATACAATGGAAAAGTACATTTAAATTGTAAGAAGATAAGAACAAATCTTTGGAAGTCAAACATTTAAGGATACTCAATATGGAAACTCAGTTTCAAGTCAATATTACAAGGAATAAACTATTATAGAAATTAGCAAGTTTCCTAAGAATTCAAATCCCAATGCTACAGGGAGAATGGTTTCCATGAATGCTTTTCTGTTTGACCATCAAGACGGGAGGCTTGTGTATACCTACATGTGCGGAAGTGCTTCAAAAATCACTAGTGTGATGTGAAAGGAGGAGGTGGATCACATGTATTCTCCATTCCTGGTAAAATTAATCTGTGCCTATCTTTCATCCTGCCCCTGAGCACAGCAGCCAAGTTGATTTCTTCTAAGAGAAGAGCAGTGAGCCACAGGGACAAGAGTAGAAGTTTATACCTGCCTATGTGCATACAGAGATGGAAGGGTGTAGGAGGGAAGCTAGCCTCTGAGGTCTATGCAGTTTCCAAACTTAAGCAACAACAACAAAATAAAATGAAAAAGATCCTTATAGCCTTAGACAGCTGCTAAAGAAGGAAAAATAGCTTCTTTGCAACAGCTTCTTCTTTTAACAAGAAGTTCTACATCTTTAGAAAATCCAGATGAGGGGTTTTAAAAAACCAGATTTTGGGGAGTTTGATCCCAGCAAATCCCTAACACACCTGCAAGATGAATACTAGTGTCATGATGACACTAAAATGTTACTTTTCTTATTTCCTTGTATTTTCTCATGAGCAGTTTTCCAGACAGCTAATGTAATACACAGTCTGCATGGTTTTTAAAACTCACCATTTTTAATTTATAATATAATAAATATCAATTGATATAGTCACAATTGATGTAGCAAACCCTCTCTGGGACACTCAATAATTAACAATTCCGAGGAATGTTGCAATGAATTAAATAGTGACCAATCCCAGAGGGCTCTAGCTCCTAATTTGGTATTATAGAAGTAGTGTTCTCTCTCTCCTTCCCTCCCTCCCTCTCTTCTTCCCTCCCTGCCCCCCCCCGCCGTTTTCTCTGTCTCTCTTCCATTACAGTTAAAAGCTGGTCATCCACAGATCAGAACAGGAGTCCACAACACAGGGCATCACACCCAACATCCCCATCTCAGACTTCCTGTCTCTAGAATTGTACGAAAATAATTTGTTATTGTTTAAGCCCCAAGTTCTATGTTATTTTTAAATACAGTGAGGAGAGACTAGAAAAAAGGGTTCTGGGAAATTAAAAAAAAATCTGAGGCCCAATTATCTCTATTGGTAATGTTCAAATTCTGAAGTCCCTTCTAGACTTAAAGAAAATAAAAATACATGATTCTCTTTGGCTGCAATTATGTCTTTGCACAAAATAGATAACACTGTCTGATCATTGCTTTTAAATGTCACAATACTTGCCATAACAATGTACTGTGAGAAAAATCTATGACAGTGACTCGGTTATTCTTACCATTTTATTTCTGCATTTAGAGCACTGCGCTTGGGCCTCCTTTTTCTCCCTTAGAAGTAGTTTTCATTATTCTCCTTAAGCCTTTTATTTAGGGAGCACATCTCAAAAGTCCTGGTTATGCATTCGCTGGATTCTTCCCAAGTTCATGCAGTTTTCTCACTGCATATTCTAGAGCGCTGATGCTGGACCTCCGAGAGACTTCAATCATAATGAACAGCCTGCTGTGATGTCTATACTGTAGGTCTGCTACTGTTGTTCTAGATTATTTCTTTCAATTGAAGAACTTTCTCCATTACCATTTCATAATAAGCATCAATCACAACTGTCTTCTGAGGAATTCAGGCAGTATGCAGTATTACGCCTGCCTTGGTTATGGCTGCAGAATTAAAAACTCAAATGCATTTTTAAAGAGGTACACATAATTATTATATGGGACCCTCCAAATAAAAAGCCAAGAAAAATGAATCTTTTCTACAATTTACCAAATACAGATTTTAAGATACCAATCCTCATAACATACAATTACTTTGATTAAAGAATATGCCATATAATCGAGAAAGTTTTCACTATGTATGATTTTTAGCTTTCTAGATGTGTCCTCCGATATCATTTCTCAGCCTTTTGGCTAAGCTCAAGGGCAGATGCGTCCTTCACTTTTGAGCCAAGAATTCCAGTCTGCCAAAAGGCAGCCCCATACATTTAGAATAGATAGATGGGTCATTCTTCTCCGCCATGTCAGAGTACCATGACCTGGGAATATGCTATTATAAAATGCAATTTCCTTTTGAAGCCACTGTGCTTGACATGACTTGTTATAGACTGGGTCACTAATCTTAGGCTAGTTATTTAGCTTTCTACTTTCGTTTCACTTCTCATTGTCTCAGTATGCCTATATGAAAAATGGGATAATAATACCCTGATTTCATTTTGATGCCAAGAGCATTGAATGAATTAATGTGCCCAGAGGCTCTACTACCCATGTTCTTGCAGTGCACAAGGGGTTATACTAAATTAGATTTCAAAACATAAGAAAAGTGAAACCCAGAACTTTTTGGATTATAAAAAGACTTCCAAACTATGTTATCATCTCATAAGAATAAGCTAATGAGTGCTCATAACTGCCTTATGAGGCTAACTTCATTTTGCTAAAGTTTCATAATTGGAGTACCTTCACGTTTTTTACTCTAAGTTTATCACTGAAGTTATCTGAAGTTTCAGAGAAGATGTAGTTATAACTTATCACAACTACTGGTGAGCACATTTACACATTTTAATTAAAATTGAATTAGGAAATACAGAATTGTAATTTTTAAAGTAAGAAAATGTTAATTTCATTATAACTGTAATGGTAAACCATTTAATTGCTATTTAATTTTGAGGTACAGGGGCTGGGGAGATAACACAGGGGCACAAGTGTCTGCCTGGCAAGTTCAGGGTGTTGAATTTGATCCCCTTTTCTGAAAAAAAAAAAAAAAATGAGGTATGGATGTTTTTTGTTTGTTTATTTTGTTTTGTTTTGTTTTTGTCTTTTTGAGACAGGGTCTCGCTATGCAGTTCAGGTGGGCCTTGAGCTCACTTTTGTAGCCCAGGCTGGTCTCGAACTTGCGCCAGTCCTCCTGCCTCAGCCTCCCGAGTGCTGGGATTACAGGTTTGCGCCACCACGCCTGGCTTGGAAGCTTTTCTCATGGGTCTTAAGATATCAGAAAACAGATGAGAAACTGTTGCCTGAGTCCAGGGGCAATCAATACAATTTGAAAAATAAATATCCCAGTTAGGGAGTTTTATGAGTACGAATAATTAAAAACTTCTCTTTTAGACAAATTAATCCAGGTGAGTAGGGAGTTCCTGAGTACAACTGGCTGTGTACCAGAATATCTTAAGGCTTCAAAGGTATTTTTTAGGATTATTTCTGCTTTTCTTAGTCTTGCCTATCCTCAGTTGTCCTTCATTTTTCACAAGCAGGTTCACTGCATTTGTTGGGAAAGTAAGTCCTGAGAGCCCCAAGCACGTCCTCCTGTATGGTCCCCATTGCACTAGCTACGTGGTAGAGCAGCACAGTGTTACCAGTCAAAGGTGAGACAGGGTTCTGCCACAATTTAGAGAAGGAGTAGTTTACTTTGGCTCATGGTTTCATAAGATTCAGTCCATGGCTGATGGTTCCAATACACAGGCATCATGGTGGAAGATTGAAGTGGAGCACAGCTGCTGGCTTCATGCAGCTTAAGACAAGAACACAGGGGAAGCATTCCAGAGAGAAAGAAAGAAGCAAGACTCAAGTCAGTCCCTGTGATGTACCCAGACACACCCATAGTGTGCTTTCCTCATACACCAAGGAGCTCTCAGGACAGTGGTGTTAACAAGAGCTGAACGATAACACCTGCCAAAATCTCACCCAGAGGAACAATTCAATCTCTCCACCCGAGGCCTATCAGCACCACTCACTGAGTCTGCATCAGAGCCAGAGAACATAAGGCAGTGAATTGAGAGGACCTTCCAAAGTGAGTTCAACAGTCCCAAACGAATACAGACTTCAAGTCATCCAAGCACAGTTACCAGACATGAATCAGTAATAAGGCATCAAGAGGGACTGTAACTAATCAAGCCCATAAACTCTATAGTGTGCTAAAAGGATCTCCCAGACATGTGGGACAGGGAGATGGTCAATCTTCTCTGCCCTGGTATACACAATTATCCAAATAGTTTGTGTTCAAAGCCACTGTGTTTGGAATGGTAAGTTATACACTGTGTGAAAGATTTGGGACAACTTAGTTAACTTTGCAATGCCTCAGTTTTATTGTATGAAAAATGGGGCAATAATAACTACTTTAATGTAATTGTGATAAGAGTATTACATGACTTGGCATTACTTAGACCACTGTCTGTTATTTTTCTCAAGTTATTAATAAGGAGCTGACCTTTGAAGAGGTCAACTTAGCAAGGTAAAAATTTATCAGCTTATCAAGATCAAAATGTCAATTATATTATAGAAATAGGAATTAAATGCAGTCACATTTTGAAATTGATGCTAGGAACCCCCTTTAAACCACTTTCTCGAGAAGAGAAACCTGGAATAAAAGGAAAGCTTTAGAAGAGAAGCATTATTTAAGAATCTCTCAGAAATAATACAAGTCTAAAAAGTAGAAAGCCACAGGTGTGAGAAACTTTCATCTTTCCTTACAGGAGTTAGGTCAGTGAAAGCAAATATTATTCTGTTCAGCTCACAGATGACAAAACTTAAATTGAAAATGTCAAGGGCTTGCTGAAGGTCAGAATGCTAATGGCTAGGTCTTAGTTATATCTATCTCTTTCAACTATGAATTGTGGATAGTAAACATAATGAAAGCAAGGCACAGACTGGACATTGGTCTTGAACTTGCTTAGAATGTATTACACTGTCTTGTAATTTTTTTTGTGGGGGGGCTTGGTTATTAGGTTTTCAAGCCCAATTAAGGAACTTTGTGGAGGGACATAATTATCACGCCAGGAAGTTTTAGAAAAGTGGTCAATATGTTTTTTTTTAGTTCTAAGCAAGATGTTGCTAATGTTTTAGAAGCTGATGAATAACCTGCCATTATTTAGTTACTAATAGCTGCTTATTACAAGTTCTCTTAAAATTTGTGCCTAGCATATTAAGATGAAGTAAGATGTAATCACATGAGTCTGACTTCATTTAGTGAATGTTTTTTGCATACCTACCTTGTGCCAGGCCTCTTCTAGTTGATGAATTAAAAGCATTTCAAAGCAAGTGAGATGGCTTGTACTCTGGTGAAGTTCAGATATGCACCATCTCATTCCAAGATGAAGCAGTTAAATAACATTCATATGCCAACACTGGATAATTATAAGCAGAGTAGGTGAGTAAGTAAATAAGCAAAAAGATAAGATGTGTTCCTTAATTTATGACAGGATTATGTCCCAAGTAGACCATTTTGACTTGAAAATGTCAGAAGTTGAAATTGCATTTAAGGGTCAGTGAAATAGCTCCACTGACTAAGCGCCCGCCTAGGCAAGCTTAGGCAAGTTCGGGGACCGAGGTTCAGCCCCTGGCACCACATGCAGCAGCAGCCCTATCCCCAGGATGGGCTGAGTGGGTTGTATTCTCAGCATGGTAATACTGTCCTCCTCCAAACCTGGCAGTAGGGAGGCTGAAAGCAGGAGGATCACTATGAGTCCGAGCTGTGTAGTGAGACCCTGAAACAACTAAATACTTTTTTAAAAGAAAAGAAATTGCATTTTATACACCTAGCCTAGCAAACACCACTACTAAACAACACAGACTATCATGGTTTTGTAGACACTCATGGTCCTGGGGCTGAATGGGGCTTTATTTCACTGCTGTCACTCAACATCAAAAATAGAGGCTCATATTGCTTATCACTAGCCTGGGATAAGATCAAAATTCCACGGTGCTCTCTACAGAATGCATATTTCTATTGTGGTAAAGTCACAAAATCCTACATCAAGCTGTGTTAAGTGAAGCATCGCCTATCATTGCGTATGTGTGTAACCTTGCAGGTAGGGCTTAGAGGTTTTCTTTGGGAATTTCTCAGTGAAGTAGTTGCTTGTGTACTGAAACAAGAGACTGAAATTAAGTGGGAAGCAGCCTTGGTACAGAGAAATAAAGGAGGCTTTTCTGAGCATGTAGAGAGCTGAAAAAGGGGGATGTGTGTGCCTTGGATAGGGAAAGCCAGCTTTGGTAGGATTGAAGCTTAATGCTAATAAGCTGGAAAGCCAACATAGAGAACTTCGATAGGAAATAACATCTTCTAAATTTTGTTACACTAAAAGCTCACCAGTTGCATAGGAGTAGTAAGTGGATAAATATTATGAGGGGAGGTAGCTGAGGGAGTGTAGGAATCATACAGATCTAGGAGCACGGGACATGGCTTGGAATGATAACAACAGAACACAGTGGAAAACCTGACCTTTATTTTGCAGGTAGATTCTACTTTTTCTAAAGAGATACATCGGAAGGATATTGGAATGTGAAAACTCAGTATTCATCACTTCTGCTTATTAAAAGGAGTAGGAAAAAGATTAGAGAAGTTGTACATGCAAGAGTTCAATTTAAAAAGTAATTGGCTTATGGTATTGTCACCGTGTTGATGACAAGTATCCCAAACTAAGAGGATAGGAGAGCTGAAATTATATGTGCTATGTTAGACACATACTTTGGATACTTAACTTTATTTTGAAAATGTAGTAGAAATGCATTTTAATTACTCACATTCAAGGATAACTCCCTATGTAAAATATTTGTCTCATCTTTCTTTCCAATATTAGAGGCAACTCTGGAAATCCTTTCTGCAGTTAGTTGCACTGATGTGGCTGTCCTGATGTCCTGAATTGATTCAAAACATTGACCTTTCCCGGCCACTTTTACTTTGAGGAAAAGCCAGAAGTTCATGGTGCCAGATCTGGTGAATAAGGTGGATGACACAATGTAATATTTCTTTCAAAAAAATTCTGTAAAGTATTGATTCAGAAGGCATGATTACAATTTATGGTAGATTTCTAACTTAAGAATTCATCACAACATTTTATTACCTTTTGAGGGTTAAAAACAAAAACAAATAACAAAGAAAAGAAACAGTAACATACAACAATATATATGGTATATATTTTCAAATCAAGAATAGCAAATTAAGCATGGTTGCTATATTAAATATATTTCTTGTCAAAAATGTTGCTCAGATTAACAGATATAGTTTTTTAAGATTGGGTAACATTTTTTAAAATAATTTATCATAATAAAAGACATGTTTCTATTAATTCTTTGCCATATATCCCAAGCAAACACATGTAAATAGATGAAGAATGGGAAGGGCCTTGGGTCAGCACATTGGAGAATTACTTTGCTGGAGATATTTCCTAAAAATATGGAGAAGAAGATCACAGAGAAAGAAAAAGAAAACCAAGGAAGAGTGCCTCATAGAAGACAAAGAAAGTGGTGGATCAGAAAGGAGGCATCAAGTCTATGATGAAAGTGGCTGGGAGACCCTCCCTGTGGGAGGAGGATGAGGAGCATAAACGACCATTGCTCACGCGGGGAGTCATGGGTCATCATGAAGAGAATACGGACATGATGGAAAAGAGAGGAACCAGAATGTCTGAGGGAGCAGAGACGAGGGAGGAGGAGATGAATATGTGGTTATTTGTGAATGAGAAACGCGCATGTGGAAGAGCCACACCAAGGTCCTTGCTGGCCAGTGGGTTGGGGAGGGGGGAAGCACGCTGGTGGGATGATGTGAATGGGAGATTAGTGACGCCAACGAGCACAGCCACGGGCGGAGACAGACGTGTGTGTGTGTGTGTCGTCCATATAGGAGCCTCTCCCCTGGCAACTTTGTAGCAGCTTTGTAAAATGCTATTTTGAAGTTTAATTATATTTTAAAGATCGAGGTGAGTGAACAAAAAAAAAAGAATCGTGAAAATGGAAAAGTTTGTTTAGTACAACATTGATAAGCAAATGAAGCTGAGCTTCAAGTTACAGACTAATGGCATACTCTCCAAGAGAAGAAGAACCACACAGGCTTGAATAGGAAATGAACATAATTTGTTACTTGCATGGGGTATACCGTGATGTTATAAATAAATGCCAAGTAGATTTTTAAAGTACTAGGAAATCAATTCGTTTTGTGAAGAACTAAACAATATCTTCCTCAAATATGTAATATTCTTATGCACTTAATTAGTTTTTCACATCATTGCAGATGTAAACATGAGTTCAATCTTACTTGAATTAGGACAAATCTGAGAGAAATATTCAGTCATTTAGATGCTTCATGAAAAAGACTTTATACCAATATAAATTATAATTATTGTAGTGAGGATCAATATTTATATTTCCTCTGCCAGCCGCCTGAGAACATCCTGTGGCACCCAGAACAAGGGGGTTTATTTATAGGCACTGCCTCATGCAGCAGGGCACCAGTAAGTCACAAATGGAGCACCACAACACAGACTCAGCTGAGCAACACCTGGCTTCCACCTCAGTGGTTCTAGAGTTGTGGAGGCCCTGCTTCTACCAAAGCAGAGGAAACTCATTATTTTTATTTATCAGAGATAGTATGTTGTTTTCACCTTTCTTGTGAAACCTCATTTTCCAGGGGAACTGAATAAGATCATTTAGATCCTGCCGCGTGGTATCATTGCAGCTATTATTGTTATTTCATTTCTCATTGACTAGACAAAATATTATTGGAGCTTTCCTTGGACTTTTTCTTAGTTCAATTAAAAATCTATTTTTCCCTACTATAAAATTAGATCAGATCTAAACATTAAAACATTCCTGATTTTTTTGACCTCCCAATGTGAAGGTGAGAGCGATCTGGAGCCACCTGCGGCACCACCTTGAAAATTGAAGAAGACTTTATGAAAAGAGTGGAAGAAGAAATAGATGAGGACTCTTGATTAAGCTGAAAACATGGGTCCAGCCCTGGAACCTCAGGGAAAAGCCACAGAGGACGAGTTACTTGTGCACAGCTCAGAACTAGGGTAGATAGGACCACCGTCTCGATCATCATGCTTATGATTCCTCACTTGCGTTCTATCGCTGTCAATTCAACAAATCTCATCTCCCACATATAGCGATACAAAGCTGTGAGGGAGAAAAGCATGAAATATAGCATTAAAACACATAGATTTGAAAATCAACATCAGTGTTATTAAGGCTACACAGGAGATGAGTGCTAGGGTCAACTGAGGCACAACTGAGACCACCAAGGAAGTCAGTTTAAGCAAGTGTAAGGATTTTCTTGCAGGCCAGGTATGGTTGGGCGAAGGAAGAAAAGACCAGTGATGCCAAGCAAGGGGTGAAAGCATGTTTTATATGAGAGTTTAGGTGTTGGGAATTGATGAGGCAAGTGTACAGTGTTGGATCTCTGAGTAGGGCATCTAGGGATAGCTGATAGACAGGGTGGTGTTGGCTATGGCGGGCTGCAAGTAAGCACAGCATGCCTCTTTCATGGAGTTAAGTCTCTGGAAGTTGAGCTGAGTGGGGCAGCTGGTGGCTTCCTGTTCAAAGCTGTGCTCATGAAAGTGTGAATACCAGATATGCCTAAGGAGAGTCTCTCTCCTAGCTGGGCGGAGGTCTTTTTCAGAGGCCTTACGCTGTGACCACACCATTTGTTCCTGATTAACATGTTCGGATTTTTCATCCATTAGATGGGCAACATCATATTCCTTACCTTCTTTCTCACTGTTCAAGTAGCCAGGCACACACTCAGGTTTCAAATTTCCAACTGTCACACACAAGCTACCTTACCTGGGAAAGTCACTTAACATGTCTGAACTTGAGGTCATTAAATAGAAGAGGAGGACATCTATACGCTGTCACAGGGATTGCTGCTGATGTTGTGGGACTAAAAATGATAACAGATTCAAAGGGTGAGCCCTGTACCCTTCAGACAGTGTGAAGGTTAAGCTTAAGTGGCAAATGGAGGGGCTGGGGATTTGCTTTGGGAGTTAAACAACATGCTTTTGAGATTGTATGTGGGGGTCATGGAGGCACGATCTTGCATGCCATGAAACTTGCTCTGGACTCTTCCAGCCCGGCACTTTCTCTTCTCTGCCTCCAAGTTGCCACAAACTCACCATGCTGGCTCTGTCACACTGTGCTCCTCTGATGTCATGCTTTTGGAGACAGCTAGTCGTGCCATGAAGCTCTTGGAACCCTAAATGAATTCCTCCATAAAGTGGTTGCAGTAAGGGGAAACCTATCAAATATGTGAATAATACTCAATAATATTAACCATCCCAAGTATCTCATTCTAGAGATTTCTATCACATCAGAAGCTACCAACAGTTCACTCTTCTGCCTCAAGCTCATGAGAACTCAGATACTGCAAAATATTTGATTTAAATTAGAATACTAAAGAAGCGTTTAAATAGCTGAGGCAAAGGGAAGCATCAGGATAGAGTGGAGAAGGAACCATTACGCAGACAGCACAAGACTTTTCCCTCAGGAGTTCTGATAAGACCAGAAGGATCAGTCAGCAGTAGCACTTCATGCAGAGGAATGACTAGCAATTTTTCTGAGCACCTTCCAAATGTACACATATGTTTCCTAAAGTGAAATAAAGTAGAAAAATAAGTTATGGTATTTCCTGATGGTCAAAATAATGCATATTTATTGTAGAAAATCTTTGTATCCTACCAAACATAGTTTGGTAATAACTTCATTTTTTTTTTGCCTGTAAAACCTATAGCAGATTTATGTTTCCTTTATTATTTTTGGCTTTCTAATATGTTTAATTCTTTCTATCCTGATTATTTACTGTTATTCACCTATTGATTTCTTATGACTCTTGATGGTATAGTATTATGATCTTATTGAATATAAATCAGTGCTTATACAAATGAGCACATATTAAAGGTTAGTTCACAGTAGAGATACATTACATCAAATATATAAACAATATGTCTTTCAGAAAATTGTTATTTTTTCTCCATTAACCTCTGTAGTTTTTCTGATGTGGGAATAAATCTTAGGTCAGTTTGCAGTTTCAAGGGTGTGAGATCAGAATAGACATGCGCATGCAGTATTAACATTCCCCTACCACCATGAAATACTAACCTGAACCATCGTTGTACACACATTCACGTTTTTATTAGTATGTTGTCCTATTGTCTGAGGTTATATATGTTCATGCAGGGATCTCTGCTGCAGAGGAGATGCTGAAGAAGAAATATTATTGCTCATTCCTTCACAGCATCCACAACTCATGATAGATCTTAATTAGGTCTTCAAAACTAAAATTCTCATGCAATCTGGGCAGCTACTTCTCCTCTGTAGTCTCTTGGTATCTCCTTCTATCTTTGCATTTTAAACTATTTTGTAGTACTTCTTAGGGGAGGATTTTTCCACCAGTATTGGAGTTTTGAGAAAAAGGAAACATGATACCATTATTGCCTCATTATCTCCACAGTCTGTCATGAAGGACACTCACCTGAAAGATGAAGGCAAAAGCGAATGCATTATCTAGATGAATGAATCTATGAGGTTATATTTAAATCTCTTTCTTGACTGGAAATACAGAATTGCAGATGTTAATAACCTCACCTACATAGGAAGTTCATGAAGGTCACATGACTGGAATGAGCATGTAATTGCTTTTTATTGACAAAGTAAATTTATTTGACATTTAATTTCAAGAGCAAGTATTTCCTATAGTGAAACTAAGCAAATTAAAGTTGAGCTATATTTGATGCCTTCCTAATCTACTCAGTCCATAGTTCCTCAAAAATTCTGCTAAAATAATATTTACTCATACTCTAATAGCATGAACTTGGATTCTTAAAAAGAAATATTAAAGTTTATATTTATTAGGTAAATTCATCAACATATATATTGTTAATTTATGAAGAAAAGTGTGTAAGTTCTTCAAATAGTTTTATCCTTTATGCCATAGACTTTTACTTGTATTTAGTGGGTAAAAAAAAAAAATTCCTAAAGAAACATAGGACTCATTCTTCTATTATTATTATTATTATTATTATTATTATTAATTATTATTATTATTACTGCTGCCTCAGCCTGCCCTGGGGGTGGGGCTGATGCAGCATTTGGTGCTGGGGATTGAAATGTGGTCCCTGCAGTTGCCTAAGCTTGCCTCAGCTGGCACTTTAGGTTGCTGAGCCATCTTGCCAGCCCCCAGCACTCATTCTTCCATAGGATCTTCACAACTGTTTTGCATTCTGAAGTTTTCTTCTGAGAAGTACTAAAAAAAAATTAATCTGTTCAAATAAATTTTAACCTTCACTATGTACTCAAAGTCCTTAAAAGAGCAAATACAATATACATTAAGCTCTAACACTAAGAATTTCTATTAGTAGAAATTAATTTGTTGGGTGAATAACTGAAGAATATTTGGACACCTTATGAAAACGCAAAACTGAAAAAGCTCCAAACAAAATAGCACTACAAAATTTTTAATCAAAGGAAATAAAATCTCTTTACCAGAGCACTGAGTAGAGTTTGAATATACAATGATGGCAGTATATTGAACATTAATTATAGGTCCTATCAAGAACCAGCAGAGAATTTCTGGACTGAATTTTGATTTGTTCTTTTGATGTTGCCTAAGATTCTTTTCGGAAGTGCAGCAGAACTTTGATTCCATGTCTCTTATTAGAAATCCAAATATAATTATCAAATTAATTTTTGGATGTTCTAGTTCATTAAAAGTCAATTATTGTCTGTTTCTCTCTTAGCACTAAGAATAATCAATATAGTATGAATAATTTTATAATGATTTAAAGTATCAATTGTCTATTACTAACTTAGTGATCTTCTTAAGATTATTTCTTGTAAAAAATAAAATTATTGTACTGATGAAGTGGATAATTTAGAAAAATCTACAAGTGTCTAGGAAGGAAAACGAGAAGTAAAAACTCTTATTGTCATTATAGTGGTTCATTTGAAAATTTAACATTTTCTTTTCTCTTTATTTTTTGGTAGTGATCCTGGAAAGATAACAGAGATCCAAAGACTTCATGAGTTTTAAACTCAGGTATAAATATGACAACAGTGGACGCAGGAGAAAAAGATTCACAGAGCAATGAAGAATCTGGAGACAAGAAAAATGCCTAGGAGAGAAATTTGTGTTTCATTTTACCATGGCAGAGGAAGCTTGCACAGGAGGAATAATGCACTCACTCTACAGTATTGCCTCCATTATGTCTGCGTTTGTTCTGTAAGTTTGAGTTATGCAAGTAAAATCCTGATACACTATTAGACAGTATAGATCACAAACAAAATCTGTACCACTGCCTCCACATTGTGCAATATAAATTTCTAATTACATAAAATATGTTCCAACTTGTTTGCTAATAGAAAAAAATAGACTAGATATTGTAACTATCTTTTTAATTTTCTAAGTACTTTTACTTGTTGATTTATAAGTTAGTACAGTATTTGTAATATTATTGTGCAATCCAATTATGCTTTCAGATTAGCAGTTAAAAATAACTTTTCCTAGCCGGGCGTGGTGGCTCACGCCTGTAATCCCAGCACTCGGGAGGCTGAGGCAAGAGGATCGGTGCGAGTTCGAGACCAGCTTGGGCTACAAAAGTGAGCTCAAGGCTAGCCTGAACTGCATAGTGAGACCCTGTCTCAAAAAAAGACAAAAAAATAAATAAATAAATAAATAACTTTTCTTGAGATTTGTAATGTATTGCTACTATAAGAGAAACTATAATTCCACCTTGGTGGGCTGATAGGGATGGACTGGAAGTCAGTAGGCACAGCTGGTCCATTCCATACTGCTGGGTGCAGCTGAGCCCAGACCAAAGCCCAATATTACAGGAACATTCTCATGACACAGAGGTGGCAGCAATAGGTAACTGGGGTGAGCTAATCTACATGGAAGAATCTAGGTGTATAAAGGGAATGTTCCCCGACAGAACTCAGTGGAACTAATTTAAATACAAATTCGCAGTTCAAGATCTGCTTTCTTATATAGCTCAAACCTTTGTGCCTATGACCTAAAGTACAATACATAAAAGTTTATCAATTTCTAAATTTCACTAGCTGTTATTAATACTACTAATTGTACGACAGTAAATAGGAAACCATATCTGTTGTAACCACATGTTTTCCCTCTGGTATTAATATCGGAAGATGCTTGGGTAATAACTCTATCAAAGCCCAACATTGAAGGACAGAGGACAGTGCCAAATGGAAGCCAATACCTCATTTTCAATCAATAGAGAAGACAAAATCTTGAGATAAACATAAATCCAGAGTCTCTGAGGGCTGGCGAGATAGCTCAGCAGGCTGAGTCCTTGCTTAGGCAAGCACAAGGGCCAGAGATTGATCCCTCATACCACATCCTCTGCGAGCCTTATCCCCAGAAGTGCTGGACCAGGGATGTAGTCTGGGTGTGCTAGAATATGCCTATAATCCTAGCAATAAGGAGGCTGAAAACAGGAGGATCACTACAAGTCCCAGCTGTGTAGTAAATTCTATAATAAATAAATAAATAAATAATCAATCAATCTCTGAGACAGGAGAGATGCCAAAAACCAGACTCGTTACAGAGAGCGTCTGACTCTAGTGATACAGCTACCTACTACCAAACTTTGAAAAAATGTTATCATAGAAATCAAAATAAAGAGCATTTTCTGAAATAGAAAATGACAAAAAGGAGCAAAGTGCATTTACAGGCCTCAAGTTTGCTCAAAACAAACCCAGAAGACATCAGCATAGAAGAAATTGAAAACCATACACTTGAAATCTCTGAAATAATAGCCATTGGCGAAAAGAAACAACTGCAAACGAGATTAGGAAATCAGATCAGAGACAACCTCACAAGTAAAAGAAGAGGTGATAACTACAATTAAATAACTGCTAAGCATTTCTAAAGGAGACACTGATTAAAAAAAAAAAGAGGTGAATAGAGAAATAGTGGAAACCTTTGAACGAACAATATAGGAAAGAAATAGGAGGCATGAAACATTCATAGATCTATACAGGAAATATATTAATCACAAAACTGATCAATCAACAAGTGGACAAAACCATCTGAATGAAAGTGAAGATAGATTTTCAGACCTTAAGACACCATTGCAGCTAGTGAAAAGATAAGGAAATCTCTCTTTAAAACATCTAGGATCTAGGAAATAATAATTCAATAGCTGCAAGACAATACATAGATGAACAATGTAAGACTAATAAGCATCAGTGAGAAAGGAGGCAATACAAATGACATAAAAAGAAAATGGGCAGGAACAACAGCAGAAACAATCCAACATGCAGCAATGGAGGCATATAGAACTCCAAATAACATCAACCCAATTAAAACTACACTCAGACATTACTAGTCAAGATCTGAGAAGTTCAGCATAACAACAGTATGCTAAAATCCACTAGAGAAAAGGAATAGATCACATTTAAAGGAAAATCCATTAGAATGGCAGCAGATTTCTCCTCACACAACATTGAGTCAAGAAGATCCTGGAGTGAATTAATTCAGTCCCACAAGAAAACAAATTCCAACTTAGACTGGTACAGTACAAAACTCTCTTTGAAGTTTAAAGGGGAAGTGAAATACTTCAATGACTAAGAACAACTAAAGAAATTTATGATGACTAAACCAACCAATGAATTACAGATGAAATTAAATGATAGAAACTACAGTAAAAATAAATTTACTTTGTGTGTTATATAATCTTTTAAGGGCAAATTTCTTCTTAATTTTTGAGTGAAAACTTCTTGGGTAGATTTTAATGCCTTTGACACTGCATTTAGCATTACACTGCTCAAATGTGGAGAGAAATTACATTGCTACAAATGAGTTTTAGTATTATTTTTCTTCTATGTCCAGTCATAACCCACACTGAGCATTGAGATTTTTAAGTTTCAACTTTGATATGCAGTACACAATTCATTAGAGATTTAATTTGTACTGTTAGATTTCTAGTGTGTATGTAGATTTAAGTGTGTGTGTACTCTACAATACTAGTCCTAAAACAAGTGTCCAGAGAGGTTAAGTTGTCTCTTCCTAATAAATTACAGCGATAACATATGCAAAGGGTAAGCAAATCATATAAAACTTGCTGAAGTCAGGCTTAGGATGTGCAGACCATGATATTGAGAGCAAATTGCAGCCCAAATCAGTATTAGGAGGCAAGGTAGGGCAGGTGATTCCCCAGGGTTGTGGGTTTTACCATCATGCATTCAGCAAACTGCAAATATTTTTAAAGACACTTGATAAAAAAGGTTACATCTGTACTGAGCATGTGTAGGTTGTTTTCTCTTGTCAGTTGGTTCAGATAGATGATGTATAAAGTCTCTCTTAATTTTGTAGCTCCTTTACTGAGAGGGAGTTATAACTTCATCACGGAAAAAATGTGTGTGTGTGTGTGTGTGTGTGTGTGTGTGTGTGTGTGTGTTTTAAAAGATCTATTTATTTGAATCACAGCTTGTTTGGGTTAGCTTGAGTACTCACTTAGGCTTAGGAAGTTGTGTATAAAAATTTTTAACAAATCAATGTGAAACTGTTAGGCCTCAGTTATCATTATTAAACTGAACAACAAAGGAATGATTTTGAAACATATCAGCTGGTCATGAGCTCAAGCAAGGGAAGGATCCTAGCACTGGTCATACTTAGCAGACACCTAGTTCTACCGTTTGTAGTTAGTTGCTTAGTTTCAAAGTGATTCCTAATTGTTTTGTGATAAGATCCCCAAAATTTTGGTATGCCCAAGGAAAATGAAATATATAAATAAAATTGTGTGTCTGCTGAGGAACTTTACAGATAAGATTAAAATTGGTGCTCCCAATTTTTCCAAGGGAAACGATTCATAACGACAAAATGACATTTTGTTAGTTACTGTTTTAATAAAATTACAAGTTAATAAATACTCTGGTATAGATAGAAAGTGAAATCATTATCTGTACTTTCCTACTAGATTGTCCTTGTCATCAAGTTTTTTTTTTTTATTGAATAACAGAATTGACTTTCAAAATTATTTCCCTCTTATGAAATATTCTCTAGCAAGAGAATATATTCAATTGTAAGGGAATAATTGTATAAAGTACATCAATGTACAAACATTCACAAGTTTAATATGGAAGCAGCCAAAAGAAAGAAAAGTGAAAACAAACTCTGAAGTCATTTCATTAAAAAGAAACTGGTAAATTTAATATAGACTTTATATCAATAAACTGGAACACCTGAGGATTGTTTTCAAACAAAATAGCATTTTAAACATTTTTAACACTGAATTCTAAATTGAGAGTTTATCACCAAAATGCTTTTTCAAACATGATTTTTAAGAAATTATCCTGTCTGAGATAACAAGTTATCTTAGGCAGAAGGAATGATCTAAAAAATAGGAATGACGCTCAAGTAAGTTGAAAGAAATATGTGTTAAGTAAAGAAAAAGATAACCAATAATGCTCAAAGGTTTGGACTCTCCCTAATTGAGAACAATTACTACATGGGAGTGGTGTATACATTAAGAGACAATGATCATAGTGATTGGAAATTCCTTCTTTTTTTTCTTGTGGGAAAACTTGCTTGGGATATTTCAGATTATTTTATGTTTAGGTTCCAACAATTATGAGTAGCTAAGGCAATACAATTTTTTAGGTATAAATAGTAAAAGATTAGTAATATATTTTATGTAACATTATTGAATACAAAAAGAAAAAAAAAAACAAGGAAAGAGCTAAACAATAAAATGATCGTTCTTAATAAAAGAAGTCCTCCTTGCATGCCATGCCAGCCCTGAGATTGTGATTGAAACTAGGTACGGTGGCATGAGCCTGTAATCCCTGAAAAGGGATTACTTGGGGAGTTGAAAACAGGAGAATCACTGCAAGTCCGATCTACATAGTGAGACCCTACAGACCCTTTAGACCTTGTCCTAAATACAGGAAAAAAAAAAAAAAAAAGAAGAAGAATAGAAGGAGGGTAGAGGAAGAAGAGAGGAAATATATATTTTTGATCTAAGAAGACAATATTTGATTTAAGCCACTTAAATTCTTAGAAAAATTTCATGTAATTATTTTATTCAAGCCAGAGTTTGGATTTTAAAAATCCTACTGCATGTTGCTGCCAAGATATACACTTAAAAAAAGTTTGAAAATGATCTGGAAATATGTGTATATCTGTATTTATATTAACATGTGGGAAATTCTATTTGAAAAGAAATCAGATGAATCTTGTATCAGTTGATATTTAGGTCATAATAATTCTCATAAATTGTTTCAAAACAGAAAATATAACCAAATATATTCATTTAGTTGATACAGGGTCCTGCTGTGCAGTTCAAACTTGTAGTGATCCTCCTGTCTCAGTGTCCCCAGCACTGGGATTACAGTCATGTGCAACCATACCCCAGGCCAGCACTGCATGTGAAACCATGTACGTGCCGAGAAGGTACTTAGACACTGATCTATCTCTCCATCACCTATAACCAAATATGGATTTAACATGTATACAATAAAATTATATGAAATTGTGGGATACATTAAAAATCTCACCTCTATAGCTGAAGAGCTTGAAATTATCCTGCAGTTATTTGTGGACTCAACATAGAGTAACCTTTTTAAAGATAAGGAAATGTTAATGAATGTGATTCAATCTAAAATTTTATTTCTTTCTGCTTTCTTTTTTAACAACTTAAGCAACAACCTTAAGACCATATTTACGTGTTTTGTCAAAGACTAATCATGAAAAATAGATACATGTACACTATGAAATAACATGAAAAGGCAAAGCCTGGAAACTACCCACCTGTCTCTGTCAATATAGAACTAGCTACATTAAGCAGTATTTTGAAAACTAAACAAGTTTGAAAATCCAAATTTATTATTTAGATTAGCTCTTCTATGGGTGATGTACAAATCCGGTAGCAAGTGTGCAGATAGACTTACGGATAATACAGGTACTGTTATAATGCTTCTTAGCTATACAATACATGTGTATTCTTCTAGCAGTATTATATACCAGACAAAGGAAACTATTCAAAAAATCCTACACAAATAGAGCACGTGTTGATGAACTAAGGCAGCACTGAACCTAGGGGACAGTACCTGATCCTTTGTCCCACCACCTCATGGAATAGAGAGTAAAAACCTCTAGATAGAATTGTAAACCAAAGACCAAAAATACTCATGGTCTTGTTAGCTACTGTGATTGTTTTTCAATCATCTATTAACTTTGAATTGTTTTTAAGAGCCTATTAATCTATACTTCAGATGTTTGTTTTGAGCCTGACCTGGTAGAGTTTTGGTAGAGTATCAGGTTAGCACCAGTCCAGAAACTATCAGGAATATGACCTGCAAAAGGGCAAGATAGACGGAGGCAAGAAAGACAAAGCCCGCCTAGACACTGTGTCATGTAGGTATCCGTACGAGACAGCTAAGAAGATTGTACTAATCTCTGCCAATTTTCTGAATGTAGCAGTTAGTGTTTAAAATTTTTGCTTTAACTAGCTCTTACTGCTGATATCTACAACCTGAACAACTACAAGGAGGACAACCATGTGCAATATAACGCTACAGTGAAACACCTTTCATCTTGTTCTTTTTAGTCAGTGGTTCTCAACCTTTCTAATGCTGTGACCCCGCAATACAGTTCCTCAAGTTGCAGTGATCCCAAACCAAAAAATAATTTTGGTGGCTACTTCAAAACTGTAATTTTCCTACAGTTAAGATTCGGAATGTAAATACCTGATATGCATTAAGTATTCTCATTGCTACAAATCATACATAATTTAAACATAGCAATTAATCACAAAACAATATTTAATTATATGTTGAGAAATATTTATTACTAATTCCAATGAATAATGTTTCACCGTGGCATATCATGAGTTTAAATATGTATTTTCCAATGGCTTTAGGCCACCCCTGTGTTTTGGTCGTTTGACCCCCGCTGGGGTCGCGACCCACAGGTTTAAAACTGCTGTTTTAAATATATACCATCTTGAATGTTTTATCTATTCTTATTCTACTTTTTACAATAAATTAAAACAATAAAATATGTGAAGGACAAGACAGAAATAAGATTTATTGAAAGAATGAATGCTTAATTGTTCAATCAATCTTGCATATCTGTCAGGTAGTCTGAGCAACAAATATGACAATAGCAATATGTAATAAAACTATTGTTAATATTCCATACCTGTTCTGACATTGTACACCATTTGTACTGTCTTACATTGCTTTGGTTCTGTCTTTGTTCTGTTATTTGTTCTAGTCTTTGTTTTTGTTTTTCCTTTTTAAAAAAAAAAATCTGTCTCAAATTAAAGACATTCCCATGGTCCTTATATGCTTCATTATATAAAGCTTCATGTCCTGTGGACTCAGCCCAATCGCTCATTTCACACTGACTTATTTTTCTGTAATTGTTTTATTTCAGTCAGATGAATCAATTGAAATAATTGACATTATCGTTTAATTTATCATTGAATCTTTTTTTTAATTGAGCAAGTATGTTTAAAATTAACATAGAGAACAGCAGCAAGGTACTTGACTGCTTTGGATCATCATAATAAAGATCTGGCTTGGAGAAGCGGAAGAATATACATAGAGCTGAAAGAAAAACTGAGACACAATACTGACACTGTACTATTAAGTGTTACATTTTATTTTTATTTAACAACAGTTCTATAGACAAAAATAAAATCCACAGATGTTACTTCATCTGCACAATTACTCCTTTTAATTAAACTGACTTTTATCTACTTCAGGAGAGATTATATTTTAAAGGTTCTGGCAAATTTTAAACATATTGTTCATTCTAACAAAACTAAATTATTATAATGATGATTTCTTTAAGAAGAAATTGTGACTTTCAAAAATTCTCTTTAGTTATCTAAAGATGAGAGCTAAATAATATTTCTATGTAGAATTGTGTAATTAGCTGGGATACTTATCCTATTGTATTACCCGTCAAGTAATGATTACATAAAAAATTAGCCCTTATGGAATAAATCATAAGAACCCATTAAAATTCAGTAATTAGGCCAATAAAATCATGACAATATGCTCCACAGGCACAAAAGCACTTCAAGTTGGCTTTTTTAAAAAGAGGATTTATAATTTGCAACATCCAGGACCTTTCAGGTTTTTAATGTGCAGATTTTATTGGCATGTATGAGCAATCTCAGTAAGCCCTGCTTAAATGAGATTCACAATGGTAGAGATTTTCTACCACACTGCTCAGAATCCCACCTCAGGATTACTGTAAAATGACAGATGATTTTTAGTGATGACCAAAGTGAGCATAATTATCAAATGCTACTTTATTCTCATATTGTCTCATGGAAGGCAGACATTCCTTTAAAAAGCAAAAAAGCAAGGTTATATGTTATTATCTACTGATATTTTTAGTGGCTTTAAAATTATTTTATATTACAAAGTCTTCATTTCTGAACACACTGAGCCTAAAAGCATATATAGTTTTCATCCTGCAAGTGTAACAAAAAATATACTTGTACAAGTCTTCAAACTGTCAGTAGCTTATTATTGTTTTCTACATATTAACATGAAGTATCATTATGCAGAGCAAACTGCTGCCCCTTAGTTTTACAGTGACCATTTCTGCCCTTTTACAACTATAATACATAGTGAAGTACAAGTTATCAATTAAATACAAACTATAGTCTGTGAAACTGAAGAACATCTATGTAAGCATTCACAGTGTCAAAAGATCATAAATATAAGTAAAGATGTAGAATGTGTTCATGTTATGGCTGCATGTGCAGCAGCAAAGCATATGCTTTGCCATGCAGTCAAATAGTGGGTGGGGGAGTGGGGAGATGGCTCCATGGCACACGCACTTGCCTGGCAAGTTCAAGGTCATGAGTTCGAACCCCACTCCTTCAGAAACAAAGAAACAAAGAAACAAACAGTAGGGATATGCTACCAAAACACTACAGATTTGAGCAGCAGCCACAAGTCACATCCAGGAATTTAAGAGTAGAATGAGAGCATTGGAAAAAAATTCCAGAAAAGCATTATGTAGTTTGAATCTTAAATGCACCCCAAAGGTCTATAGTAAAAAAGCTTATTCTCTGGCACATGGCACTATTGGTAGGCAGTGAAGCTTAGTGGGAAAAGTTAGGACACTATAGGTATCTGGGGAAAAAAATCTTGATCTCAGCCTTTCCTCTGTCTTTGCCTCTCAGCTGCTGTGAGACTCACAGTTCTGCTCTGCTGCACCCTCCCTGCCATGATGTGCTGCTCTTCCACAGAGCTAAAAGAATGCAGCCAAATATTCATGGGGTGAAAACTCTTGAAATCATGAGTCAAATTGAGTCCTCTTGTTTATTAAATCTTTATTTCAGGGATTTTTCATAATCATAGGATTATTTCATATTGTTCATAGAGACCAAAAAATTTAAATATTAGAGAGTGCAAAGAGCCAGCCTCCAATCCACCTGTTCTGCTTTGAAGATGATGGATGGATGGATGATTATATAAGTGAGGTATATAACTTTAAGAATACAACTGCAGCTTGAAATCACTTACGTAAAAAGGGAAAAGCAAAGCACTGCATATCACTGGAAGACTGATAAACATGAAACTTCATAACAGTAACATATGAATGAAAATCATGGCTTGCTACAAAGTATGATAATACATAGAGAATGTTAATTAGTATTGTCAGCATTACAGGTGTCAACATTATAGGCAAGCAACAATGATTGAGAATTTAGTCCAAGCTGACACATAGACAGATAATTATATAATATCACTTTACACTGTAGTAAGTTAATAAATTGCTTCCTTCCTGGGATGTGGCCATTCTAGTGACCCATGCATTCCAGCCCTATAACATGCGTTATAGAAGTACAGAGTTCCCCTTCCTTCCCTTTCCCCCTTCCTTTCTCCTTCCCAGTTCCTCCCCCTCTCCCTTTCTCCTTTCAATTTTGTTTTGTTTTTATGCATAAGTTAATTAATAGAGGAACCTCTTTTTCAGAATTTGAAAATGCAGTTAAAGAAGAATTATTAAGTAGAAGGTGAATGTCTATTATGGATACTGTGATAACATTTGGCTTTAAAAAAATAAATGTAGCAATTCTTTTTCTTGAGAGCCCAGGTCAGCACTTGTCCAGTGAATTCAAATAAGCACAATACACTTGAATTTGGTCCTTTTTGGGAGAAGGGGAGGCCAGGAATAAAGCTGAAGACCTCACACTTGCCAGACAGGTGCTGCAACACTAAGCTAAACCAATGGCCCCATATTTGCATTTCAACATTGGCCTTTTATTCATTTTGATTTGATTTTAGTACTGGTGAATGACATAGGTCTAGTTCCATTCTCCTGGGATTGGACAACTTGTTTCTTTTTTTTTTATTATTATTATTTTTATTTTATTTATTTATTTATTTATTTATTTATTTATTTTTGTCTTTTTGAGACAGGGTCTCGCTATGCAGTTGAGGCTGGTCCTGAGCTCACTTTTGTAGCCCAGGCTGGTCTCGAACTCGCACCAATCCTCCTGCCTCAGCCTCCCGAGTGCTAGGATTACAGGCGTGCGCCACCACGCCCGGCTGGACAACTTGTTTCTTAGTGCCGTTTGTTAATAGGTTATTCATTTTCTCACAATTGTTTTGAGACCTTTTGTCAAAGATCATGTAGATAACGATATCTAGGGTGCTTCCGTGTTTTATTACATGGCAGGCTTGCATGTGTCTATTTTTGCATCAGTATAATATCATTTTCCTCACAATAGCTTCACAGTATAACTCAAAATCCAGGATTGTAATGTTCCTCCATTTTTCTATTTTTGTTAAGCATTTCTTTGTCTATTATGGATCTGTGTAAGTCACACAAGGATTGTAGCATTCTTTTTCACATTCTGTAAAAATGTTGGCATTTTCTGTTAACTGTGGTAAATCTACAGACTTTTTATAGTGACATTATATCTTACTATCCAACTATAATTGTTATCCTTAATATTCTTATTTTTTTTTCAAAGAATAAAGCTTTTTTTGGTTTTGTTTTGGTTTAGATTTTTTAAATTCAGCTGGTAGGCCAGCATGGCAGGTGTACATTGCAGAGGTAAAATAGCTCATGACCTGGTTGTGGGAAATAGTGAGAGATCAACAGAGGAGAAAGGGAGATAGATGGTCCTAGGCCACTCCCTCAGTGACCCACCTCCTCTATCCAGGTTTTGCCTCCCAGCCTCACATTAAGGTATGAGCTCTAGGGGGCTGGGGAGATAGCTCTAAGGCACAAGCGCCTGCTGGGCAAGTGCAAGGTTGTGAGTTTGAACCCCGGTCCTGAAAAAAAAAAATGAAAAAAAAAAAAAAAAAACAGGTATGAGCTCTGGGGACAAATACAGTGAGGAAGATCATGTCTAAGTGTGCACTCTCCTCCCCAAAGCCCCTTGTGTTGAGCCACAAGGTGTGGAGGTACATTTCGATTCAGAAAAAAAACTTCTGTGAGTTAGGAATGTACAAAACCATAGCATCTAATGCTACCTTTGTAGTGACCCTCTCCCTTTGGTAGTGATGTTCCCACTGAAGTTCAGCCTACAGAAATGCCATATATTACACAAATCATGTATGTTTTAGAACATTATTTTTTTTATTTTCTAGGATTTCAAGATGAATCACCAGGTTATTTATGTGGTAATGTTCTGTTTTTAGAATTTAGGCACACAGAGCTATGCAGTTTCCACATAGAACTATTTCCATTATGTCCCACAGTTCTCGTATGGTTGTTGTCGTTATTCGATTCTGAGAAATTTTAAATTTCTATTCCTCATTGGTTATTCACAATGGTATTCTTTAGGTTCCATGTGTTTGTACTGCTTTTTGTGCTTGCTTTTGATGTTGATTTCAACTTTCCATTATTATCTGGTTGGATGCAAGACATTATATAAATTCTTTTTATTAAAAGAATATTATTTAAAAATATTGCCTGTGGGGGCCGGGGAGATAGCTCCATGTCACAAGTACCTGCCTGATTGTGAGTTTGAACCCTACACACACAAAAAAAAACTATTGCCTGTGGTCTAAAATATAATATGATTTGGAAAAAGTTACATAGGCTACTCTAATAAAAATTTATTCTTTTCTTAGATGAAATACATTGTATGAACCTGGTAAAAATACATGTGCTTTGTAGTTTGTTTCAACTCTATATTTTTGTTAATTTTTTCTTCTAATCTATTTGTATGCATTGAACATTGACTTTATTGGTATCAATTTTTCAGATAGAATAGTTTTTAATGTCATTGAGTACCTGATATGTGATGCATATAAATTACCAGTTTTTATTTCTTCCTGGTGCATTATTCCACTAACCAATATGCTATGATTATCACTGTATCTTCTTCCATGTTTTAATTTGAAGTCCACATTGTCAAATACTACAATAGCTACTCTTTCTTGCATGCAGGTCATGGGTACATGGAATATAGTTTTCCAGTAGTTTTTTTGTTGTTGTTGTTTTGTTTTTCAGTTTTGTGTGTGTCTCTTTGGAGATGAGGTGTGTCTATTTCAGGCAACATATAGCACAAATTTATTTCTGATTCAATCTTTTAACTGTGTCTGTTAACTGGGGAATGAAGAACATTTAAAATGAGATCTGTGGAAAGGTATTTATTGAATTCTGGCATTATGGTTTATTTCTAGTACTGTTGTCTTCATTTTTCTTTTTTGTTTACTCTCTGTCCAAGATTCTCTTGAATGCTTTTGCACAGCTGGCTTGGTAGTCACAACTACTTTTAGATTCTCTTCATCATGGAAAGTTACTATTACTCCATTAATTTGGAAGAAATTATTACAATATAATTTTGCAGAATATGCATATCTAGATTGGCAGTTGTTTTATAGAAGTCTTTAAATCTTAACTGCAAGCTCACCTGGTCTTTAAAGAATCAGATATATGAACATTGCATAACTAACATTTATTCATTTTCATGGATATTCCCTAGAGAAACTCAGCCAGTATGCCTTAACTTATGTATTTTTTACCTATAATTCTTACTTTGAGTTCTCCATTAAATAAGCCAAATAATTCTCTCATTCTAACCTACCTATGGGTATTTCTTTTCTATAACTTGGAAGTAGTTACCTGAGCTTCTATTTAAATGTTACTGACATACCAAAGTGATTTTATGAATGACAGCATCCGACTTCTTCTAACTGAAGAGTAGAAAAAAATTAGACATGTCATATGAGAACTGGGCATCCCACATATAGGCATTACTTTTTCTTTTGTTAGAAAAAGAAGCTCAATACTGGGAAAGGAACAGAAATGTTATAAGCTACAAAGACTTGCGAAGGGGGAAAGTTAACGCCTGCCTAAAGTCATACCAAACATAAATTCCTAAATAGGAAATGAAACAGATTAAACTTAAGATGAGTATTTGGTTCTCTGACCATCAAAGGTATTCCTGTGCTCTAGAGAAAGTTTGAGATAATCTTATATAGGAGAACAGGTAATGCTTCAGTCGAAGCAACCAAAACCCATGGACCTTCAGTTTCCAATGAAAAATAGCAGTTTCTAGTTTGTTCACAAAAAGGCCACAGATGAAACCAGATATAATTCTACAGATGAGGTACAAGTATCTTGTCTGAGAAGGTGATATAGGGAGAGAAGGAAGGATGGAGGAAAGGATGGAAGGAGGGTGAGAGAGAGTCAGAGAGGGAGAGAGAGTCAGGGAGGGAGGGAGAGAGAGAGAGATTATGAGAACCATCTTGATTACTCATTTATAAAAATTATTTTAAAGAATATAAAACACATATAAAGAAAAAACAGCATTAGAAATGAATGATATTTCACTAAACAAAGTAATAGAAATTCAACAATGGTTGCTGTATTACATGATTCTATCTTCAAATTAGCTGTTCATATTACCAGATATAATATAACATTCATTTAAAAGATACAAAAGTTATAAGAATTTATTTAAAAAAAATTAAAAGCAAAGAAAAAAATCAGAGTTAAAAAAAATTAAGCATTAACCGCACCTTTCAAAAGACCAGCAGAAATCGATGATACAATTATCCAAATTATGCTGCATATATATCCAAATACAGCTTTTTTCCTTCTTCCTTGTCCTCGTCCTCATCCCAGTTTTCCCTTCCCATTAAGCAACTGATTTCCCCTTCACAGTATCTGTTTGGTACTTTAGATTTTCATCACTCTTTCAAGTTCTCACACTGGCAAGATGATATGCTGTTTGCACATGTGCATCTGATTTACCTCACTTACCAGTGTAGTTTCTAGCTGCATCCATTTATCTATAAAAGCCTCAAACTTATCTTTTTGATAGCTGAATAATACTTTACTGTGTAAAAATGCCATATCTTTTTTATCTATCCCTCAGTTAGTGAGCATTTGGGTTGTTTCCAAGATTTAGCGATGACAAATTTTGCTGCTATTAATATGGGTGCACATAGTGGCTGTGGAAGGATGATTTCAGTTTTTATGGAAAAATACCTAGGAGGGAAATAAGTGGCTCAAATGGGACCACCAATCCTAGTTTTTTGAGGAAGTTCCATGATAGGTGCACCAGCCTGCATTCCCATCAACAGAAGAGAAGGGTTCCTTTCCCCCGACTGCCTCTTCAGCATTAGTTATTGATTGACTTCTTGATGGTAGCAATTCTTTGTGGCATAAGGTGGCATTTAAGTGTTATTTTAATTTGTACTTCTTGAATGACCAGTGATGTTGAACTGTTTTTTTTTTATTTGCCACTTGTATCTCTTTATTTATAAAGCATATATACACCTCAATGCCCATTTTGGGATTGGATCTTTGAATTTTGGTGGTCTGATTTTTATTAATTCTTTATATATTCTAGATAGTATTCCTTTGTCTGGGGGACAGTCTACTATAATTGTTTCCCACTTCATGGGTTTTCTTTTACTCTGTTGGTGATTTATTTTGGTGTGAAAAGATTTCAAAAAGATGAAATCCCAATTGTTGATTGTTTCAAGTGTCTCCCATGAAGTTTGAGTTTTGGTCCTGGACTCTCTACCTACCCTTATGTCCTTACCACTTCTACATATGTTTTCTTCCAAAAGATGTAGAGTTTCCGTTGTGATATTTAAATATTTTAACCATTTTGACTATAGCTTTTTTCAAAGTTATAAGCATGGGTCTATCTGAAGCCTTCAGCATGTGGAAAACCAGTTTTTCCAGCACCATTTATTAAAGACGCTGTTTTCCGATGAATAATTTTGACATCTTTGTCAAAGATAAGGCGGCTGCGTGTACTTGTAGTTGTGATTACATCTTCAAATCTGTATCATTTATCCTCAGGTCTTTTTGCAAGTACCATACTGATTTTTATCACAGCAGTTCAGTAGTACAATTTCACATCAAGGATTATGATGCCTCCTGCCTTTACTTTGCTACCCAGGATTGCTTCTGCTATTCTAGGTCTCCTCTGGTTCCAGATGAATTCTAGGAATAATTTTTTCTAGGTCTGTGAGGTATACTAATGATATTTTAATTGAGTTTGCATTAAATCATATAACAATTTTAGAAGCATGGCCATTTTCACAATATTTGTTCTTGCTATCCAGGAAAATCTTTCCATTTTCTGAAATCCTCTTCAATGTCTTTCTTCAGTGATCTATAATTTTCATCATATACATCTTTTACTTCTTTTATGAGTTTGATTCCTGAATATTTCTTTTTTTTTGGATGTCGTCTCAGTTACTTTTCTATCATTACTGGGGAAAAATATCCAACACCTAAAGTTATGGAAGGAAAGGTTCATTTAGCTAATAGTTAAATGGAGGTCTTAGTCCATACTCAGCTGGTTCCAAGGGAAAGTGGAATGTGGCAGAGCTTGCAGTTCCTGGCAGCAGAAAACGTCTAGGCAGCAAAAGCAAATGGGAGAAGTAGCAGCAATGATAGCTACAAACAGCAAGTCTGTCTTCCTTATGTTGCATTCAGACTGTCTGCATCAGGCTGAGTATAGCCCTCATACCCATAATCCCAGCAGCACTCACACCCATAATCCCAGCAGCACTCACACCCGTAATCCCAGTGGATCATGATTCAATCACACACTCTAGAATTCTGCCCCATAATTGTATGAGACATTTGGAGACAACTAGACACAAAGCATAACAAGTGTTATTGTGAAAGGTGTGACTTCCTTGCTCCCTGGGTGCTTTTGTTGTTTGTGTATAGAAATGCTATTGATTTTTGATGTTGACTTCAAGTCCTGATTTGTTACTGAATTTGGTTATTAAATCTACATGTCTTTTATTTTTGTGAAATCTGTCATTATTTTGATGGGTTTTCCTTTAAATGTAATCTATTTTGCTTTTCTCTAGAAGCTTTTAGTACATTATTCTTCTACTGGATTTCTGGGATCTTGACTTTTATATGTTTGTAGTCGGGTTAATGTTATTTGGAGTTCTGTATGCTTTAGTTACTGAATGTCAGATTGCTTTCTCATATTTGGGCAGTTTTCTGCTATTACTTCTGCCCATATTGTTTTTATATCATTTGTATTGATTCCTTCTTTCTCTTTGATTCCTATTAATTCCACATTTTTTCTTTTTTTACATTATCTTGTAGTTGTTGAATTATTTTTCCTTCATCCTGATTATTTTTAAGAGACCCTTTCTTACCTTTTCACTCACTTTGTGCTTTCAAGATCTGAAACTCTATCGTCACTTTTGTTCATATGATTTTACCAGCTTGTGATTGATATTTTATATTCTTGTACAGTGCTTTGAAACTGTTCGATGGGATCTATTTCTTTCCTATATTGTTCTTTCAGGGAATCCATCATTTTTCTATTCTCTAATTTTATTTATCAATGTCTTCTTTAGTAGCATTTAAATCTTTCATTTTAGTTGTCTTTTCTTTCTCTACTTCAGAGATTATTTATGCTCTGACCTCCTCTCTATCTGCAATTTTTCCCCTACTGTAAATGCTGTTAATTTAAAGGTGTCTTTTTTTTTATTTCAGAGATTATTTCTGGTCTGATTTTCTCTATACTTTACTGCAGGTGTTTTTCCACTTTAGATTCTATTAATTCGTGCATTTCTTTTTTTACTTCAGTTATTATCTCTGATCTGAGTCTCTCTATACGTTTCTGTGCTTGTCTATCTACCTCAGATGCAAACAATTGAGAGATTTTGGCTGCATGATTCCCATTTTCTTCCATGGTAATGTCTCCTGTGATTGTTCTGAGTTGGTTTGGAATCTGAGATTGCATCTTGCTCCTCCTCTTTGTTATTTTGTGTAGCAGCGACCTCTGCACTTAGGTGAAGTTATGGCGTTAATGGCTATCAACGTCTGAGTTTTGGTGGCTGGGTTTGGGGGGGCGCACAGGTGGAGAGGTCCTGCCTGGGTGCAGGGCCAGTTAGTCGATGTGGGCAGGCCATGGCAGAGTTCTGGTCACTGACACAGCAGGGTCACATACGAGAAGATGTCTTTCTTGTGCACAGGTCTGGTTGGTAAGCATGGGTCAGGTTTTTTTTTTTTTTTTTTTTTCAGTTTCATTGGTTGATGTTGGATTATTGAGAATTTTTGTATCTTCTTGATTTAACTTTGGTAATTCATATATACTTAGGAATCTATCAATTTCTTCTATATTTTTCACTCTGTGAAAGTAAAGATTTTTGGAAATAAGTATTGATAATCTTCTCAATTTCTAGAGTCTCCAATGATTTCACCCTTTTCATTACTCATTATATGAATTTGACTTTTATTTTTCCTTTTGTCTAATGAGGTTGGCTAGGGGTTTATCAATTGTATTTGTTCTTCTGAAGAACCAACTCTTTGACCCATTAATTCTTTGTATTGTTTTCTTCATCTCCATCGCATATATTTCTGTTCTAATCTTTAATTTCCTGTCTACTTTGGCATTTGTACTTGACTTGCTCTCCTTCTTCTAGAAGATTAAGGTGCAGCACAAGGTTGTTTTGTTTGAGCTCATTCTGTTTTACTGATGTGAAAATGTATCACTATAAATGTCACTCTTAAGGCAGTTTTCATTGCATCCCACAGGTTCTGTTAAGTTGTATCTGTATTTTCATTAGATTTTAAATGTTGTGTGATTTCTTCTTGAATTTCATCCACGATGCACTGATTGTTCAAAAGGGTATTATTTAGATTTCACATGTTTATAGAGTTTTTGATGATTATTTTGTCAATAATTTCCAGTTGCATTGCTCTATGGTCAGGAAACATGCACAGGATAATTTAATTTCCTTTCATTTACTTAAGCATGTTCTATGATCTTGGTCTGCTTTGGAGAACATCCCACGCATGTGAGGCGGACAAAAGTGTTCATTCTGATGCTATCATGAGGAACACTGTAAATGTATATTAAGGCTATTTCTTCATGGTTCAGTTTACGTCTGTTATTTCTGTGCTAATTTTTTTGCATAGTTGATTTATCTCTTTGGGTCAATGAGATGTTAAAGTCCCCTAATGTAATTATGTTATTACTCACTTGATTTTTCATGTTTTTAAAATTTATCTTATATAGTTGGGTGCTCTTACATTGGTCGCGTATACGCTTATACTTGCTAACTCTTTCAGTTTTCCACTAAAAAGTTTGTAGTGACCTTCTTTATCTCTTTTAATCACATTTGGTTTGAATCTGACAATGTTCAGAACCAGAATAGCTACTTCTGCTTTCTTTCAGGGTTCCCATTGCATGGTGTCTCGGTTACTTTTTACTCATTGCTGGGACAAATACCTGACATGCAAAATGAAGGAAGGAAAGTTTATTTATCTCACAGTTACTGGAGGTTTCAGTCCATACTCTGCCGGCTCCAAGGCAGAGAGGTGTATGGCAGAAAGCAGCAGTTCATGGCAGTGGAGCAGCGACAATGGCGACAGAGGCAACGGAACAACCAGGGGAGCAGAGAGTAACAACAGCGCGAGTCTGTCTCTCTTTTAAAATTACATCAGGCTCTCTGCCTTAGCCTATCTGCCTTAGGCTACACCCTTAATCCCAGAAGTACTTAAAACACATAATCCCAGGGATCATGGATCAAGTCTCAATCTATAGAAGTCCCTGCCCTGTGACTGCTTGAGGTTATCAGGGGACAACTAGACATAAACCATAACACGTGGATTATTGTTTCCATCTTTTAACATTCGATCTATTTATTTCTTTTATAGTTCAGTATGTTTCTTGTATGTAGCATATTGTTGAATTTTATTTCTTTGCCCACTTTGCCAATCTGCTTCTTTTTATTGGTGAATTAAGGCCATTTTTGTTATTAGTCATAATTGGCTTATCTTTGAAATGTTTTTTTCTTACTGAAGGATGCCTACTTTTCCCATTTGCTTGCTCTGCTTGGTTCTCTTCTGTCTTTGTTGAAGTTAGGATCATCTTTTCCACTTTCTAAAATATATGTCAGTACTCTTTGTCGGGTTGGTTTAGTTGTCATGACTTTCTTCAGTTGTTCTTTCTCACTAAAGTATCTAATCTTTCCATTACATTTGGTAGGTAGCTTTTCAGGATACATCAATATGGGTTAAAAGTTGCTTTCTTTCAGGACCTCCGATATCTCACTCCAAGATTTTCTTTATTTTATGGTCTATGTTGAGAAATCTGCCATGATCCTGCCTATCTTTTCTTCCTAACAGCTGTTAATATTCTGTTCTTCTGCTCAATTTCTGGAATCTTGATTATTATGTGCCTGGGTGATGATTTGTTTTCATTATGGCTAGCTGAAGTTCTATATACTTCAGTTACCTGTACATCAGATTCCTTTCTCCATCCTTGGGAATTTTTTTTGCTACTATTTATGCAAACCTTTTATGTCTTTTGTGTTATCTATGGCTGTTTCATTTGTACCTATTAGTCTTATATTATTTTTCTTTCCATTACCTTGTGGCTATTGTATTGTTATTTCCTGGTTCCCTGTTATTTTTAAGTGATGTTTCCTTTTGTGTTCACTAGATGCAAGGCTATCTTCAAGATCTAAAATCCTAACTTGTTTCTTTCAAACAGTTTTGCCAATTTTCAATAGAATTTTTAATGTCTGATTTAATCTGTTTCATGCATTTTAATTCTTTCTTTTGTTGTTTGTTCAATGTTTCCATCCTTTTCCTATTCTCTTTTTTTACTTGTCTTCCTTAGATGTATCAAACAATTATTTTGTGATTGTTGTCATTTCTTTTTCCTTTTTTTAACCTGAGAAATTATTTCTAATCTGATTTCCTACACAGTCTGATGGAGTTGTTTCTTTACTTCAGTTGCAATCATCTCAGACATTTCAGGTGTGTAACTTCTAATTTCTCCTATGAACTTGCCTTCTGGGCTTGTTTTGGACAGGCTTGTTTTGGACAAGTCTGACATTGCTTTCTCTTTCTTCATTTGTCATTTCTTTAGTGATGGCGAATAGGTAAGGTGCAGGTCAGCAAGGCTGTCCAGAGAGTGGGAGAGCAGTGTAGGCTCACCAAAGCTCCTGCTGTGTGGAGGTCAGTGTGGTTTCTACATCTTCAAGAAAGGAGATCACATTACAGATCACGAAGAATCTGATGATGATGAGTGCAGACCAAAGTTGTGTGAGGCTCTCTTGACGGTGCATTGGCACCGGATATTACTCCCTAAGGATTTTTCTGTAGTAGTCACAACACCTCAGTGATCATCAGGGTGAGGAGTGGCAGCAGGAATTGGCAGATTCCAGTTGGAATGGTGAAAGGGCTAGCCTATGGCTGCCTATTCTCCTTGGTAGTCTTCAGGATGTGTCTGGGGGGGAAGTGTTGGTGGTGGCTAGAATCTGCAAACTCGGGCAGCAAGGCTGTAGGAGCAGAGGCTAGCCTACCAGGTCTTCCTTGCAGTCATCTTGATCAGCAAACTCCAGTAGGAGTAGTCCATCTTGACTATTTTATCCTCATAATATGAATAATATTAGGTAATTAAACATCAGAATGAATAGGGCCAGCCAGATAATTCAGCAGATTAAAGCACCTGTTGAGGCAGACACAAGCCTCGGGTTCCATTTCTGGATCCACATGCTGAGCTGGCCCCACCTCTGGGGCATGCTGAGATAGTGATTGAGACTGGGCATGGTGGTGGATGCCTGTAAGCCCAGTGCTTGGGAGGCTGAAAACAGGAGAACCACTATGAATCTAATCTGTGTAATGAGACACTGTACTAAATACATCAAAAAAATCAGGACGATAGGATACTTATATCAAAGAGATAAAGTCACTGGAGAGGCCATTAAATTCCCTAGAAATTAAGCGTCTATTGATTAAACAACTTAAAAATAGTGCTTCTGCCCTAGATAATTTACATGTCATAAAAAGATAAAATTTGCTTCTCTTGCAATAATATAAATCATTTAGTCACAAAGATATGTGATCCTCCAGTAAATAAAATTTAGACAATTTATATGCATCTACTTATTTCCTAAAATATTTACTTCAACTCTTGCAATGACATGAAATGTACCACTCAAGTAAGCCTGATTATCTTTTAGGTATTTCTTACATAGTGCTATTTTTATACTGTTCCATGTTTTACCTTATTTACATGTCTCTTACTCTGAGTTCTGCTGTATTCTTAATCCATTTTAACCTTATTTTTTCAGCAAACATTAATTGACTATTTTATAACATTGTTATATGAAGGTGGCAGTTATTGTGATAGAAGTTACCATAAAGACCTAGAAAATCATTATAGTTGCTTCTAGTTCCATTGTTGACAGTTCAGAAGGCCATTTTTCTTATCATTACAATTAATAGCAGTCCAACAGTTTATAGAAACGTAGTTGTAAAGTCCAAAATAAGAGAACAAAGTCCAGATAAACCTAAAAGAACTAAACAATTAATAATAGAGAAGTCTTTAAAAGAGTTTCCAGATTGTTTTTATCACCAGTTGAAATAAATGAAGAATGAAAATGTTATTATGAATAGTTTTAAGGAAGAAGAAACAGAACATTTAACAAGTGAAATGGCCATGTTTCGGCTAACATTATGTATTAGAAATCAGAGGCATCCCAGACTTGTCAGATTTCTGTTGACTGCTAGGATCATTAAGTACAATCAAAATGAGAATAGTGAAGGAAATCAGAGAAAATGGCTTTGAAATAATTTAAGTTTTGAGGGGCTGGTGAGATAGCTCAGCACCTGCATCGGCAAGCTTCAGTAAGTGCAGCGACCACCCTTCAATCCCAGCACCACATGCCATGCCAGCCCTGTCACCAGGCTAGGCTGAGCCAGCCAGAGTCTGGATATGGTGGCACATGACTAGAATCCCAGCACTGAGAAGGGGGAAAGCAGGAGGGTGACCAGTCCAAGCTGTGTACTGAGATTCTGTAACAGTCAAATACATTTTTAAAAACTTTAAAGTTTCCATTGAAGTAGAATCAGAGAAATACCCTCCTTGGTACCAGCAGTAACATTAGAGATGCAGGACAACATTAATTGATTCCCAAGGCTAAGATGGTTTAAAAGAGCCAAACAGTCCAATCTTATATTTACCATGGCAGGTGGGATGAGAGAGCAAAGAAAACACAGGAGTTGTCCCCAGAAGTGGTGGCATTATTGAAATGCAAGAAGGAATTTCTCCTAGTTTGGAAATAAAATGACTCTTCAGTAGAACTTAGCCAGTTTTCCAAAACTCCAGTGTGACTTCAATTGTAAGCCAAACCCATGTACCTAAACTGAAGCACAAAGAAAAAGAGAGGGAGAAAAAGGGAAAAAGTCAATAAAACATTCAAATTTTGTGAAACGATACTGAATAGATTAAGTAGACATAGCGTTACATAATGTAATGATAAATGACAATCCTGAAAATTATTTAATGGCAGAATATCTTCTCAGTGTTACCCATTCCGAAATAGATAGATCAAGAAGTTCAATAAAGACCAAAAAAAAAAAAAAAAAAAAAATTGGAGACAGTGTCTCACTATGCAGTTCAGGCTGGCCTTGAGCTCACTTTTGTAGCCCAGGCTGGTCTCGAACTTGCACCAGTCCTCCTGCCTCAGCCTCCCGAGTGCTGGGATTACAGGTGTGAGCCATCACACTCAGCAAACATTTGTTTTATAAATCACAGGGATTTAAATCAACTCTCAGTGAAGCAAGCTGAGGGATCTTCACGTTACTTGATGCCACAGCACAAGGACCTGGGCCCAACTCTAACATTAAAAACTAAAATAGGTCACATATCAAATTATTATTTATATTCTTCAACATTTTTCTTAGAAACAATCTGTAAAATCTGGGTCTGAGATTTGTTTGTATCTAAAACAGAAATGAGCCACTGAGGTCCACTTTGTTCATTTGACCCATTTAAAGAAACAAAAATTTTAAAAACCCACACTTTTTGAATGAATACTCCATGACAAAACACTAAAATCAGATAGTTGTTTTTTCTGTAGAAGGTAAAGAAAAACTGAAAATTTATTTAAAGATTATGAAAAAGAAGAAATGAGAGATAATTTAAAACATGTTGTAGGCACATCTCAAATCCTTTACATGTTCTAGAAAGAGTTATAGTAGTACATTATGAAATAAAATGAAATTATTGCAAGCAAATTTGCATGATACAGAATAATGGTTTGACAAGGAGAGAGAGAAAAATAGGGTTACCACAAAGACCAAAGAAGATTCTTATAGCCTAACCACAGTTTATAAAATGATATCCAGAGTGAACTTTTTTTTTAGAAAGATTAAATAATTTAATATTTCACAGGTGATTTTGAAGCATGGAACCATTAGGATATCTCACCAACCACAAACTCCCAACACACACCTGTTGCAGTTTTCTGGTACAACATTTCAGCAGACATTCTCTTTGGAGTTATAATTCTTTACATAAAGACAAAATAGTGCCTCACAGAAGTCAATTTTTTGACTTAGTTCTCAAGTTCATTTCTTCCAACACATTACTGCAATATGTAGACTAAATATTCCCTAGGTATTTATTTTGTTTTTCTGAATCCTAATTAATCACAGGAAAATGAGGTCCCATGTAATATGTGTCCTAGCAGTCTGTTCTTGCTCACCCTTTCATATGGAATCCAGGTGAAGAAATTACCTGAACAAAATTTTTCATTTTTACGCCGTGGAATTGTTTACAATCTTATTTTTTTAAAAAATAAAGTTCTGGGAAGGATGAAAGGTTTAAATAAAGTTCTTATACAAACATATATTTTCTTATCATCTATGCCACTGTACATTACTGATGGTTTAACTCAGAAGAGGTAAAATCCGTCAAATTTACACTATTCAGAGAACCAGAAGAGTAGCTTTCAATCCAGAATCTATAACAAACTACATAACATGACTTATTTTCTTCCGTAACTCTAGAAAAAGAGTCAGTTTGAGTTTCATATGTCTCAAGTGTCTTCTTCCTCTAAGTTCTAGTTATGGAAAAACTACCTATTCATTTTCATTCAGTGGCACTAAGGTTTGCAAGAGAATATGGCCTGCAAAGATGTAAAGAAATGAAATTGTAAGCAGTAAAAAGAATTAGTTGCAAACTCTAGAGCTAAATAAAAGGACTCTAGGGCTGGTCAGATAGCTCAGTGGATTAAAGCTCCTGCTTAGGCAGATGTGGAGACCAGGGTTTGATCCCTGCCCTGCCATGCCAGCCATGGTGGTGCCCGCCTGTAATCCCAGTGCTTGGGAAGCTAAAAAAAAAAGTGAGGATCACTACAAGTCTGATCTGTGTAGTGAGGCCCTATGCTAAATATAATAAATGAATAAGTCTGATTCTAATTGGAGGCATCTACATTCATGATATATTTGCATTTGTGTGCATGCAATGATGCATATGGCTGCAAGCGCTAGTGTGTGTCACATAGATTTTATTCCATTAATTGAAACTCTTCCTATAATAGAGGTTAGTGACTTGTATTACAGAGCATAGAATTATACCATTATCATTAGGGTGGCAGAAATCTCCAGGGCCTTAGTCAGCGATCACGTATTTCAAATATAAAACAACAAACTCTGCAATCAGACCATTAAAAGCAATAGCAAATGAATGTGAAGGCTATCAAATTAACAGAGCTTGCATACAATCTAAGTGTGTGTATTATTCTTGCATAGACAATATAGCAATAGGGAAACCAAAGATTTCTTGTACAAAAATATCTTTTCTTATCTTTTATGCCACTGCTAATATATTACTGATGGTTTTGATATTGACAGTGAAAAATCTTCCTAGATAGCCCTTTTACAATCTCTGCTATTAAAAACTGAAAAGATACACTCATCTGCTAATGAATTCTACAACTAAATTAATTTTTCATTACTTTTAATTTTTTATAATAAATGAGGATAAGCTAACAAGAATTCACAAATATTTTTCAGAGAAGTCCAAGTCTCTGTCACCTAGGTTCCTCTAATGGTGACGTGCATAAGGTTAATTAGTGGAGCAGGAAACTGACCAGGTCAGCACAGTGAACTGTACAACTGTGCCTCATATTTTTCCTGTTTCTGATGTGCTCACTTGAGAAAAATTCCGTTTATCTTTGTAGATTAATTTTTACTTCCAGAGATTGCCGTCTCCACCTCCTGATTTGAAAATGAAATGGTTAAAATTAAATTTACCTTTTATACTGCAAATAATCAGTATGCTCTAAAGATTTCAATTGAGCCTCCTTCTGAGAAGCAGCTATTTGGAAAGCAATGACTGATATTTAGCTTACCAAAGTAGATTCCTAAAGCATCATAACTATCTGCTCTATACATGGTGAAAGACTCAAGGGGTGAAGGAAATCCCATCTAGCATTACAGACCATTATAATACTCATTGATTTAAATGTCTCTTGAACAGCTTATTTTGAGCAAACACCACACTAGACAATATAAGTTATAAAAATGTGTGTAGAAGCAGCTCCTAAGTCACCAAGGGAATTCTGTAATATAGAATCAGAAATGCTGCGGTAGAACAATAAAGAAACTGCAGAGAATGCAATGTAGGCTTGATCAGGAAGCAATCTGGGGGTGTAACATTGTGGAATAGAAAATTTGGTATGTAATAATCTTCCTTGACCTGAGCAAGATGTTGGAATGCTTAAGTCTAGTGCAACACTTCCTCTCAATGTACTTTCTGGCCTTCTACTCTTGAATTCCAACCATGTTTATATTAATTTTATTGTACAGTTTAGAAACCTAATCTTAGATATGTAGTTTTCATACATGAAGAGTTCAGTGGATTAAAGTGTCTGCTTAGGCAGGCTCAGGGACCAGGGTTGAATCCACCAGTGTGCCCTGCCAGCTCCACCTCAGGGCACACCAAGATGGAGGTTGAGTCTGGACATCAAGGAAGTTTAGAAGGATGAAAACAGGAAAATCACAAGTCTGATCTGTGAGACCCTGTAAACCCTGCACTAAAAATATAAAAAAGAATAATAAATATTAGATTAAGAATAAAGTGACACCTTGAAATATTTTTGCTTTATATTCCTTTTACAGCCCTGTGTGTGTTTCACCTTGTAAATTTCTCCTCTGGGTGATTTTCCTCCATCATGTGGCTTCATCTTTTTTTCAAAGATGTGTGTGTGTGTGTGTGTGTGTGTGTGTGTGTGTGTGTGTGTGTAGTAGGGAATTAGAATTAGGTCCTTAGGATTTTTTTTGTCTTTTTGAGACAGGGTCTCGCTATGCAGTTCAGGCTGGCCTTGAGCTTACTTTGGTAGCCCAGGCTGGTCTCGAACTCACACTGATCCTCTTGCCTCAGCCTCCTGAGTGCTGGGATTACAGGTGTGTGCCACCACGCCCGGCTTAGGTTCTTAGGATTTCAAGATGTGGAGAAATAGAAACAACCAAGATGAGGAGGAGAATGTACTAGCACAAAAGCTGCAAATGATCATTGGCTGAAAATAGAAAATACACATCTGTGCACATCACTTTGGTCTAAACCCTTTCATAAAAGCCGTAAGCCACTCCTAGACAGTGGCGACATGTAGTCAAGTAAAAAGGACCTGAGTGTGGTGAATGCCTCTTCAGATTGGCCCCACTTACAAATCTTTAAAATTATTTTGAGATGTAAATGAATTAAAACCTGTACAACTCTTAGAATCCTGCTTTATATCACAATACATGAGAACTGCTATTGACACTGTTTGCTTCTACTTTTTACATGATCATACACGCCAGCTGCCTTCTCCTAATCAGTTATAGAACTTCCTTCTTGTACGACCAAGCTGGCAGACCGGTTTCTTTCTTCAGTTGTTACTCAGGTACCATGTTCTTCAGTGACCCTGGAAATTCAAGTAGCTAGAAGCTGGATCACTGACTGGGCTATTCTTGTTTCAAGGATGTCTCTACACTGGATCTGCTGAAAGAAGACACCATATGTTTAAGTATGCATACAAAAAAATTACTAGAGTAATGCACAGTCTACAACCCAACAAAATGAGACCTGCTTTGCTCCTGCTATCTCTGTTGCTAGATCCTGAATTGTTTTCTCAGTTACCAGCATTTTAGTTAGATACAGCATTCAGTGACATCTCACTGGAATAGCATTATGATTTATGTGATATTTTCCTCTCTAATTTCTAACTTATTCTTCTTGTTTCATTTGAGTTTTTATTTTCTGTCTTACCTGTCTATGTTAAGGCTACCAGGGACTTTGAGAACAGGGACTGTAGTTTTGTTTCTATTATATCTAAATTTTTCTTAATGCACCAAAATCTATACTATATGTGTCTGTAAGTTGATTACTTATTGACTATTTTATCTATACTGTAACTTACAAAGAACAGACTGATAAAGAAACCTTCATATGCCACACATACATCATGCCACCTTGGTCTAGACACTGATCTTTCCAAATCTCAGTGTCATAATCTGTAAAGGAAAGAAAGCATGAACCTTACTGTGAAGTAAGTGAAGTTTGTAATTGGTATAAAGCAAAAGAAGCAACTGAGTAGGTGATAACAGCTTGTGATATTATGTATTATCACCATTAATGGCTAAGTCTGACAATTCTGGGAATAGAAAGGAAGATAAAGAAAAATGCACAGGAGTGACAGTGTCATTTCGGGTATTTACTAGCTCAACAATGCCTGCTTCTCCAGATATGATTTGAAAAATCAAGTTATACAGCAGAGAAAGGCAAACATTACAATTTTCTTTCCTCCATGCTTTCATTTCTAAGATGCTAGCTCACTATGGAGGCACATGGACACACTAGTAGCAAGTAGGGCAGCACACAGAATATTTTAAGAGTTAAAACAGAGTCATAATTTGTTCTCTAGCTAAGAAGTGGATGGACAGGCAAGATAGCTCAGTTGACTAAGCACCTGTTTAGGCAAATGCAGGGACCAGAGTTCGATCCCTAGCACCACATGCTGCACCAGCCCTGCCACTGGGCATGCTGACTGAGACCAGCTGTAGTGACACACCCCCATAATCCCAGTGCTGACTGGGGGGAGGCTGAAACAGGGGGATTACAGGAGTCTGAGCTACCTAGCAAGACCCAGTACCAAACACAATAGAAAAAGAATAAAAGGAAAGTGAAACATGGCCCAAAAAGTCACTTCCTTAACCTCTTTATGGTGGTGGGAAGGGTATCAAACAGGAAATACTTCTATTTGTGCACTATTTGGCAAAAGCAAAAGTTATTCATCAGCATCATATCAGGGTCATTGCTGAAGTGGATCTTAATGTAAGAACCCAGCTGTATCTACACTTGTCTGCCATCCTGTTTGCATGGGCAGCCCCAAGGATGAGCAACTTCAGTAGCCATTCGGAACGTTAGTATTATCGAACAGCCTGAAAGCATTAATACCATCATAAGACCTCAGCCCACTCGGAAGAGCTAAAAAGAGAAGCAAAATTCCCCATCTAAGCTTTGAGGCTCTCTCAATTTCAGCACTAGAGACAATCCTGAAGGGAATCAAGAGAAAGCCAGCTTCTGTGTAAGACATGACTGACTCCTCCCATGCCCCGGGACTGTTTCTCCCCGTCACACAATTTTTGACTGTGTAGCATTTGTCAAAGCATTGTGAGCAAAACCACAGCTTGCTGTGAAGCAGAAATAAAGGAAGATGTGAAAACTAGTTCTAAATCCTGGTCCTTGAGGGGCTTGTTTCAGACAGAGATTGTTTGCTGCCCACAAATTGCTCTTAAGACATTCTATTGGTTAGAATAGGAAGATAAATTAAAACATAACTAAGTCAAATCAAAGTTATGAGAGGAAATGCAAAGAAACTAAGTTTGGTTGTATATGTATTTATGTCTACAATTCCTTTCAAATACAGAAAACCTGCTTTCTACCTAAATCCTACAGCTCAGGTATAAGACACCTAGGTCATACATGAACTTGTTTTAGAGTTCACAGGCATAATTATGTGTTATAATTGCACAGGGCATAAGAGGAAAGTGGCCAAAATCTCTTCTGTGTCTTTCATGAGCAAAGAATGTCTGGAGTGCATCGCACAGTGTTAGGGGGGTTTGTCTCTGGTGCTGAATTGAGGTGCTCACCATAGGTTGGTTCTGTTCTGTTCTCTTCCTAGGGAGTCTCCCAGCTCCAGTCCCTGAAAGGACTGCAAGACTTGGAAATAGATCTCCCCAGAAACCCAGACTGCAGAGGACATAAGGCATGAGATTTATCCTTTTCTGAATTTCCGTTTTAGCCAGCCAGGGCCAAATAGGATGCCTCTTGCACCGCAATGCCCTGATGTGAAATACAACCTAACATATCCTTCTTAATCCCATTCATATTGACTGGGTGTCTCAGAAGCCTTTGTGTCATGGCAAAGTATACATAATTAATATCTTTTCATGAGTTTCTATTTTAATTCATTTTCTTCAGTGAATAAATGCCTAAGACATTTTTTATAAAGCATAGGAAATGGTAGAGCAGGGAATACCATGGAGATTTTTTCAGGGGATCTCATTAAAACGAAGACCCTTCTCAGCAACACCAACATGTAATCCTTCCAAATTTCTCTACTCTATTCACATGCTTGAGAACAGAACATGACACACATGTATTCACTAGAAAGAAAGGAAAGAAAGAAAGAAAGAAAGAAAGAAAGAAAGAAAGAAAGAAAGAGGGAGGGAGAAAAAGGAGTTGAGAGACAGACAGACAGAGAGAGAGAGAGAGAGAGAGAGAGAGAGAGAGAGAGAGAGAGAGAGAAATTAAGGAAGAAAGAATTCTTATTTTTTCCTAAAGTGGCATTTTCCCACACAGGAAAGATCTCGTCTCAGGGTGGTATTTAATAGCTGGGACTGCAACTAAAATGATTTCTATACCATAATTAGTTGCATAAAAACAAGCAGAGCCTACAGAATCAAGAGTCAACCCCAGGGCCAGCAGAGCACTGTATCCAGGCCGCGGAGCCCCTAATTTATTGCAATAAAGGTTCCTCCCATCACGTCATGGTTCAGATGTACTTTCATGATGTAACTTCATAGACATAAGAATACTTCCATAGGAATCATGGTCCTTCAGATAGGAAAGTCAAAGTTTGAAATCTAACCCAACTGCTTAATCTCTTGAAAGGAGAGTTTTTGAAAAGGAGAAGAAGAAGGGATAGTGGTAGATTTGAATACTGGCTATGGCACTGCACACAGATGACAAAATTAAGGTCAGCTTGGGAAACTGAAGGAAAGAAAGTGTCTCAGATTGAAAACCAGAAATGAGCTGGAGAGTTAGCTCAGCAGACTAAGCGCCTGATTAGGCAAGTGCAGGGACCAGGGTTGATCCCTGGCACCATGTGCAGCACCAGTCCCACCACCCCCAGCCCTAGGGGTGCTGAGCAGCCACAAAATCCAGGCACGACGGCGCACACCTACAATCCCAGTGCTTGTGAGGGTGAAAACAGGAGGATCACAATGAGTCTGATCTATATAGTGAGACCCTGAACATACTGTAGATCCTGTCCTAAATTCATTAAAGAAAGGAAATATCTGGAATCAGTAATATTTAATGGGCTCATAGAACAGAGCCCCCAAAAGCCCCCAAAAAACTCAATGTGGATGGCACTGAATTATACACAGGAGAAAAGCAATGCCCTCTGGCATGATATCAGCTCCTGAAGGCAGGGACTTCATTTTTCTCAGCGTTCACAGCGCACCAGCACCCACTTCACTGTCTGCTCTACTACGAGAAATCAGACATAAGTGTTGAAATTCTTATCAGCCACAAAAATAAGAACACTGGAGTGAAGTGTTGAAAGAAGCCAAATAAGAGCATTTTCCTTTTACTATCTTAAATAAAACAATAGTTTAATAGTGTCTTAGTTCAGTTTTTTTTCTATTTCTTTTGAAATTGAAGATGAGTGCATTCTCTCTCATGAAATGATTATCGCAGCAAATAGTAGCTAACACATTCGCATAAGAAGCAAAAGCCACTGGAGACCAAACTGTCCCGTGATGCTGACCCTGAAAGCCACCATGACTGGCCCATGCCAGACCTCCTCATTTCTACTCTGTGGCTTTGGGAAGAGCCAGGTAAGGCTATGTGAAGTAATGTTTCAGGGCTATGGTGATCAAGGGTTTGTATTTTAATATATCTGTGCTTTTGTCTGCTCACAAGATTATTATTCAGTGTTGCTAATTGCTCCATTTCTGGATCTGTTCATAAATACACATCATAAGAACACTTTCAAAAGATCTGTCACAGGATTGTCTCTACTTTTTGTGCTTTTAAATATAAAAGCCCCCAAAAGAATTGGCAGCAACTCAAAATAATGATTATGTAAATGGAAAAAAAAGTCTTGCTTTTAAACCAAAGAAAGGCAAAGCTATTTAGAGAAAAGACCCGTCCTCCCTCTAGACTCATGCCTCCTTCCCGCCCACTCTACTGTCTTCTCAGCTCTAGGGTCTCTTTCATGAGTGTGAAGACCAGTGGACGACTTCAGTGGTGCACAAAGTTGATTGCCAATCTATACATCGATAGGTTATCAAAAAACTCAACCCCTATTTGCTTCATCTTTTGTGGTTGAATATAAATCCTGGTTGGAAGAAAAAAAAAAAAAAAAAGAAAAAGAAAAAGCCTTCCAGATACTACAGTAAACACACACACACACACACAAAGGAAAAATTCTATCTCCATTGAGCTTAACAATCAGCAGGGCCCAAATTACCTCTTATTAACATTTATTTTACAAAAGAGGCAGGGTATAATTTGGTGATAGATTCAGATTTGGAGAGGAGCTATAATCAGCCTCCTGAAGTGTTCTGCCTGAAGGACATGGCTGCTATTTTTTTGTAATTGTATTTTTCTGCCCCCACCTCCTCCCCAATCTGGAAGTGTTTTTCGCTCCTGTCTCTGCTGCCTGCGCCGCTCCCTCCCCCTTCTCCCCTTCTCCTGGCCCCCTTTCTTTCCCTTTTCTCTAGTTGGGCCCCTATGAATAATGAGGGCCCCTTTCAATAGCCCGGGCAGGCTGGAGGATCAGCCAGCCTGTTGGTGGAGCCTGCAGGCTGAATAGGAGCAGGAGACCACTCCCCCTGCTCTGGGAACCCATCCAACTGGGGAGAGCATGTGCCGGGCCCTGAATAGGCAAGCAGCAGGCAGGCCCATATGTCAGCCTGTGCCACAAAGACGCCTCTGCATATCTACCATGACAAACAGGATTACTGAAGACAATTAATCTGGCACGCTTTATCAAAATCAAGCACTGAACCCTGCCCTCTCCCCTTAGTGTGCGGCAGATGCCACGCTCCAACTCAATAGACCTTGAGTGCTCCCTTTTTCTCTTCTGAAAAGAATCCAGGGCCTGAATAAGGCTGGCACGGACTAACTGCAAGAACTGGGGGACAGTGTCGGTCCCAGTCAACTAGCATGGATGAGCATATCCTTTCTCGCACTTTTCATGAACAGGCTGCCCACAGATCCTTGCTGATGGGAGAAAGATAGAAAGAGAGGTTCATCCATTCTGCCTTTACCCTCCATGTCTGGAGCCTGCAGCTCCCTGAGAGTGGGAGGATGGACAGGGATGGACGCTCAGCTGCTCATCCCTGATAGCAGGGAGCTCAGTTTCGGAGGGAGGAGGTCCGTCACTCCTCCCTGAGGGAGGATCATCCGGAGTCCCCTGAATTTGTGGCTTCCTTTGTAGTTCTTTATGTGACTGGCAATAATGCAGCAGAAAAGTAGCAGGAGCCCTGGAACTAGCAAAAGCTAAAACCATGACTGCACCCAGGTAGTCCCTGAAACTCAATCCTACTCATCTGAATCTCCACCCCTGTACTCTGTGACTGTGCTACTTTTGTGTCTGTGAAGAATATTCTGAGCACTGCTGAGACAGATCTAGAAATAATGACCCTGTTAGAAGATTAATATTTGAGCCGGGCGTAGTGGCTCACGCCTGTAATCCCAGCACTCGGGAGGCTGAGGCAGGAGGATCAGTGCGAGTTCGAGACCAGCCTGGGCTACAAAAGTGAGCTCAAGGTTAGCCTGAACTGCATAGCGAGACCCTGTCTCAAAAAGACAAAAAAAAAAAAAAAAAAAAAAAAAATATTTGTAGTCCTTGCACTCCTGGGAATGGTGAATGTTTGAAGACCAGTGAGGAAAGGAAATCGCTTGGTCCGTCTCTTCCTGCTTGAGGGGAAGGGGCCAGAGGCGAGGTTGAGATCAGAGTGGATAATGTGTCACTTACGCATTTCTGCTGCCGCTGCTGCTGCTCAGAATTCTCTCCGGCTCAGAAATAACGTTGGAGTCTCTGACTATGGAGAAGCTGTTGGATCGCCAGGAGAGCTGCAGACGCTGGTCCCACCGTGGTGAACCATTAGTTAGGCGTTCAGACAACTTCTCAGCTAAGGTTCCAGAGGAGTTTCTGGGAGAGAAAGGAGGAATCCAGCGCCTGGCTTGCTGCGCCTTTTCTTCTCACGTTGTGCTGTGTCCGCCAGCACGGGAGAGAACCTCTTAGACATAGCGTTTTAGACCTGATGCGACCTGCTGAGCCTCCTTCTCCTGCTTAAGCCTGTGTCCCCTGAATCCTTCGTGCTCAATCTCAGAGCTGACTCTGCTGCTGAAGGAGAGCTGCCCCACCAGCCGGCTACACTCCAGGTTTAGTTTTCACCATGCTAGCCCTTTGCTCAAGGTCCATTCATTCTCTGCGTTTCATTTTCTTTAACACTAGGATTGAGTTGAATCAAGATCCCCATCCCCGGTCCACTGTGACACTATTCTGTTTCTCTGGATCTGGGGTATGGAAAGTCTTTGTTTCCTGCCTTGAGAACTGATCAAGAATGTGTCCTCTGACTAGCTCTCAAGCACAGTGCTTGGATGATAGTGTACAGAATGCTTGAAGGTATCAAGACTTCAGGTACCTAGTTGTGTGGTTCTGAATGACAACGCAGGCACTAAGTGTCTTGCTTTTGTTCCTGGCAATGAAATGGTGGTAATTAGTACAAGACAGAGATTATAGTGAAAGAATATATAAAGGCCAGGCCATAAAAAGCTGCGCTGTTTTCCCTTAACTTGAAGAAAGTGATGACTAAAAAGTAAGTAAGTAAGTAAGTAAGTAAATAAATAAATAAATAAATAAATAAATAAATAAATAAATAAAAATCTTGCGACACGCATGAGAATCTGGATAGCAAAGTGGATTGGGAAACTACTCAATCAAATCTGAACAACACTAGGCCCACTGGAGATTTCCAAAGTCTGCCATTTCGCAGCTGCCTGCTATGGACATCAACTTTTGAAAAGCACAGTGAGGGCTGCGAGATAGCACAGTGGACTAAGTGCTCGCTTAGACAAGCATAGGGGCCAAGGTTCGATCCTTGGCATAGTATGACATGCTGACCCCGCCCCCAGGCATGCTGAGCTGCTGATGGTGTCCAGGTATGGTGGTGCTTGCCTGTAATCTCAGCACTAGGGAGGCTAAAAACAGGAGGATCACTATGAGTCCAAGCTATGTAGTGAGACTTTGAATGAAAGAAAGAGAAAGAAAGGAAGAAAGAAAGAGAGAGAGAGAGAATGAAAGAAAGAAAGAAAGAAAGAAAGAAAGAAAGAAAGACACACAGTGTCTTTGTCCTAAAGAAAGCTGTCTGTTGACATTAACTCAGTCCATATTTGACAAAGTTCATCGTCATTTTCTTGTCTAGGACACAACACCCAACACCCATAACTAAAAGGGAACGAGGATTGTTCTGGCCCACGTTTTTCACATTTTCTGCAGTCTTCCAGGCAAGATGACATGCAGAGTAACATAGAGAGGGAAAATCTGCTCGTGTCATGCTGTCAGGGAAGCAGAGTGAGTGGTGGAGCCAAGGAGGGTGGTACACTCCCGTGGGTCATGTCTGCAGCAATCCAGACCCCAGCTCCTAACAGCAAGTCTAATCTGAGTGCCTATACCTCCTTCACCCTCCAAAAGCCCCACCTATAACCTTGTGGGCGGCTGTGGGGATCGAGGCATAAGCCTTAACAGAGAGGGTTGGTCTCTGTGGAATCCTCCAAAAGATCTGCAGTATGCTCACACCTAGATGTCAATTTTCTTAAACAGAATACTCTGGTAAAAATGGGAAGATCTGGCTTGTTCACTTACATCGAATATTACTTGCTCTTACATTATTAATTAAGTTAGGAATTTGTAAGTTTCAAGATCAGAAAAAAAATTTCTCTAGTTGAGAGTATGTGTCTTTTGAAATGTAAAGAAGTGTTTCTACAAAAATAGTACCTACACCACGTGGCATAAGCAAGGATATTATGGATCATATTGGCTAGAAAAAATTGGAGATCATGGTTGCTCCACAGGTTTCGAATTAGAAAGAAATACTGTTTCTGCTGTTTCTTACAACTTATTATGTGACATGATATCTTGAATTCCTTTATCTCTCATGGAGACAAATGTGTTAGAGCGTATGCATATGAATTTATTGAGTCAAGGGAAGAGTTCAGGATAATCATCGTAGAAAATGCACAGATATTTAGGCCATAAAAATTGGATCATAAAAAGCTTAAATGGATCATTTTGGCCCCAGTAACTATTATCTTGCTTGGCTTTCCTTGTGCTCTAAATAATTTTTTTTTATGATATGAGAAGCCTGGGTGCCCCTGGGCCATGTGTGTACATGTACGGGGTGGCAATGTGCTGGTTATCAGAGTGGTCCTCAGCAGGGCTAGTTCCGTGGGGCTTCAGGACTGAGATAATTGTATTCCTTCCCTCACTTTGTAGAGAGAAAGCACACGTGGGATTTCAGGCTGGCAAGTTTAGGATCTAAAGTGCCCTTGTATGAAGTCAGTGCTTGTTATGGACTTCCTACCCTGCCCACCAGCGCGCTGAGGTTTGGCATTCGAGAACATTTCAGCACAAGCGTACAGCCAGAGAAGGCACAGGTACTGGCATTCGCCCTTGAGTGCATATCTACCCCTCAAAGCAGGCTGTTCCATAGCTTGTCAGCATCTCAGGAGAAAATGTACCTGAGAATAATCGAAGTCCTTTGCAGCATCCAGAATGCCTTCCAGCAACCCACAACCACCTGAACAATGGAAATGATCCCTGGCCTCACTCAGCTACCCTCCAAATGTGGAATCCTTAAATGGTGAAAACACTATACCCCTAGGAATGCTGAGATAAAAATTGCTGCTGAGATAATTCACTGTCACAACTCGTGAGCACACTTCAGTGGGATGGCAATGGTAATGGTCTCTTCAAGGGCTGCAGTACAAAAGCTGAGCCTATCAAGCTTTTTTGGCAGGCTTTATGTTTAACTTGTCACGTTATATACTGCAGGCCTACAATTGAGGCTCAGTATAAATTGGCTTGGAGGCCACTGGGCAGCTGCAGGAGTGGGTTGCAGGAGCAGCTTGTGGGCTAAACAGAAGGTGGCAGCATTCTAACGTGATCAGGTGCAGGCACACATGCACACACAGCAGCCCATACACCCACACCAGTGCTGTGATCATTAAGTTACACTCTGCATTCCGAATGACTTATAGCATTATGTGGATGACAGCAGGGAATTAGAACAGGGAGTGATGAGAGATTGACTTGGATGAGATAGGACTGGACACTGCTGTCTCTGTTGGCCAAACTTACTACAAATAGGAAACTAGGAAACTAGGCTGAAAATATTATGTCCTACCAGAAAATTTCCTACTTCACATTCTTAATTAAGACACTATCATTAAAGGTAAAGAAACATCAAAATTTAGCCTGGGGAGGGATATATGATTTCTTTATTTCTGTTTCCAAAATAACCTCATGGAATTAAACTACAGTTGGGGAAGCACTGTATCATGTGGTCTAGTGTGGACTGTGTCCTCAACGAGCATGAATTCTTTGGGTTACACTCTTGTGCAGAAATGCTGAAGTTAAATCTCAGCTCCATTACTGGCTACTCTGTGCTACTTTATGACTTCACATATGCCATCAAATCAGTTTCTTCGTTTCCAAACTTGATAATAAATGTTGCATCTCCTTTCATAGCATCGTAATGACTTATGAGATTATGGAAGAATATCATAAAGTCTATAGTCCGTATAGTAGGTGAATGGTTTTATAGTATGCTAAGTTTATACCAGGAGCTCAGAAAACATGATTTTTGTGATATTTATCATTTCTGATCTTTACTTCTTTCAAACATGTACATATATTTTCTGATTCGATTCTAATGGTAATTCAAGGAGCTGAGGAAAAGAGAAATCCTTCTTATTTTCTTTCAATTAAGGCCAGTGGGTATGGAGTAAGTGACAGGTCTTGTTGCAAACCTGGTCTTCCCCCTAGAGCCGTTTCCTCTTCAGTTAAATGAAAAATTGAGCCGGAAATGGAGAATTCTAAAGGTCTCCGCTGTTCGAATATTTGCCACTTTGTCCTGTAGGTAAACTTACAGCTCACTAAGCAGTGATCAGGAAGGAAGTAAACTGACTGCATTTTATTCTTAACTATAATTTCCATAAAAGAAAATAATGCCCATTTGTTATGGACACACAGAAGTTCTATGCCATATTTAGAACAAATGAACTGTTGGAACACAGCGTTATTGTAAATTGTGACCAATCACGAACATCTACTCCAAGTATCAGCACTTCAAAAAAGAAATGCTTTAATTTTATATGTCAGTAGGCACTTGACTGCATTTTGCCGTCAGCTCTAGTCCTCATCCATTAGCTCCTTGTCTACAAGAGTGCTTCTCTTGAAATTAATCCGACCTAAATTTGCCATATATGTTCTAGAAAGAGTGTAATTATCAATAACACTATTTAAAAGAATGACCATCAAACGTAGACAAGCAAACAATAGTGAAAGCCCCTCAGTTAAAACTGCTTGCTAAGAAGTCAGGTGTTTTATTTATGGCTGTTGTCCTGACGAAATGTCTGAAGTCTCACAATGGCATCATGTAAACACTGCCACAGTCAGCATTTTTTAGACTACTTTTGCACAATTATACCACACAGAAGCAATTTGCCTTCACGCATGACCTCAGCTATCGTTTAGATCATGAACGCTACAGTCCATCAGTCAGATACGTTTTAATTGCCACATCTAATGTAATACTGTGGCTGTATTTTACAGCTTTAAATACGACTTTTTGTTTTGATAGAAATATTTGCTAGAATTCTAATGATCTAAACATAAAAAATTCAGTCATTCTAAGATTGTCAAAGTAGAAGATGACACAGTGACACCTCCTACTTATTTCTATAACCTCTTTACATTTAACACGTGTATTTTCCACATTTTCTGCATATTCTTAAATGTATAACTGTTTATATGGCAGAATTCACAGGTATTATAATGAATTATGCTGAGTACTGTGGCAGGGACATGCACTGAGTATTGAATATCAATAGGTTCTCTCCTCGTTTTTCAGACTCCTGGAAGTGCGGATGGATGGCGCTAACACACTTCCTGGTGGGTGGACTATGACTGGGGCTGATGTGTTTCACAGTGTTGGTCACTGTACACTGAAACCGTCCTGCTTTCTCTGTCTTTCACTGTCATGGTATCATGAACTCAAGGAAGAGAAATGATCTAGAACCCTAGGTCACTGGGAATAAATCTCTGTTTTCATTATTTCAAAGAGAATAAAACATAAATAAAGATGGCACAGAATTTCAAAACAAGATGATAGGAAATTACAATGGTTATTATATTTCATTTTCTTATTTCAAAGTAGTTGCTCACACTATGAGATATAGGTATACAAAGTTGACCAAACAATATAAGAAATAACTGGGGCTTGGGGAGATAGCTCTGTGGCACAAGTGCCTGCCTGGCAAGTGCAAGGTTGTGAGTTTGAACCCCAGTCCCACAAAAAAAAAAAAAAAAAAAAGAAAGAAAGAAAGAAAGAAGTGTTCCCCAAAATGAATGAACTAATAGAAATCAGTAGAGCTATTATTTTAGCTAATATATCTATGTATCTATGTATCATGTATCTATCATCTATCATCCATCTAGCTAGCTAGCTATGTCTTCCTTCTTTTTTTCCTTTTTTCCACCCTGTTCATCTCAGTTATTCTTTCCTTTTGAGCAATTTCTTACACCAAGGAGACAATATTATGCCTATACACATGAGTTTAATTTATTTCATTTATGAGTATGGTATCTAGTTGAATTCATTTATCAATAAAAGCCTCTAGTTTATCTCTCTCTTTATAGCTGAGTTATACTTCATTGTGTGAAAATATCATTTTTTTTAAAAAATCTGTTCCTCAGCTGATGAACATTTGGGTTGTCTTCAAGGTAATCTTGAACAAATTTTCTGCACAGCTCTGGATTGCACATATATCTTATATGATTGAAAATAAATTTCTATGCTAATTCTTTTGTCAAAGCTAGCACAATACAGTTGAAATAATAAAAAAAATCTATTCTAAACAACTTTTCATAGTAAATAGCCCAATCTGTTTCCAAATCTACCTCACAATATTGCTACAAAGCAGAAATTTTTTATATCTATGAAATACAGGTTTACACACAGAGAAAATCTAAATAATAATTCTCACCTATTTCACGATTTTTGAGTTATAAAATATAAGTCCCCATTTTTTATCACCCATTCTGAAACTTTATGGAGAATCACTGTTCTGAGTTATCCTGATGTTGGGTGTTATCAATTGTGAATAAAGAAAATGTTTTGGAAAGTGGGTAACTGAATGGATAGTCAACAAAGTATATTCACTATATATGGAATATCAGTTCATATCAGTACAGGAGTGCCTATGTATTGAAAAATCCCTTATACTAAATCTTGGCAAATTTCATTAGTTTTTAGGATCCTCAACAAATGTTCATATATGCCCGGAATTTACCTTATCTTATTTATGACTCTATCCTAGGTATAATCTAATATTAGATATCACATATGTCAAGTTACCTACTTACAAATTGCTTTCCAAAATATTGAATGGAGTTTATTCAAGATACAGAAATAACATCTGTTATTTAAACAGAAATGATTAAACATAAGCATTATCAACAGAATATAAAGTGGTTTGTCAGTAACAGAAAAGCCAGCTGGCAAGCTAGCTCAGTGGATTAAGTACCTGCTTAGGCCAACATAGGGACTGGGGTTCAAGCCCCATCCCCAGGTAAGCTGAGCTGGCAACCGAAACCAGTCATGGTGGTGCATGTCTGTAATTCCAATGCTAGGGAGGCTAAAAACAGGAGGATCATTGCAGGTCCAAGATATGTAGTGTGACCCCATACCAAAAACATTGAAAAATAAATAAATGAAATAAATGAAAAGCAAATAAAGAAGCACAAGGTAGAACTGAGGTGTTACTGTAAGAGGCATTCTTCATTCTTTGGGACTGGAAATACGATGGCAAAGTTAAAATTATTACAGCCCAGAAGCTAGTAAGGGAAAATCAGAATAATGAGGAGGAGGAAGAGGAGGAGGAGGAAGAGGAGAAAGATGAGACAGATAAGGAGGAGGAGGAAAAAGAGAAGTAGGAGGGGAGGAAGAGGAGAAGGAAGTGGAGAGGAAGAGGAGGAAGAGTAGAAGGAGGGAGAGCAGGAGCAGGAAGAGGTAGGGGAGGAGGAGAAGAAAATGCTTACATTTTGCAGCCTCTGAACTTAGAGATAGAGACCTGATGTTCAGACTACGTACACTCCTGAGGAGGAGATAATAGCTAGTTAGCGCTTCTAGGTATGAGGAAAAGTCTAAAGTGTGTAAAATCTAGTCTTCATTCGTATGCTGCTACCATGGAGGGATGCAGCTGTCTAAGTAAAGAAGCTTAGAATGAGGCCTCACAACTCAAAGGAATAAGACACGAACCAAAAGAAAGCAAAAGTTTGCAGGAAAGCATCACAGAAGAGTGAGTCCCATCTTCCCCTGATGCTGGACCCCCAACTGAGCCCATGAGCCAAGTCTGCCAGTAGCCAAAGGCCACACAGGAACGCGTTTTGCCTCTCCAGTTCTCAGTGCAGAGTTGTTATGAGAAGCATCAGGGATCAATGGCAGAGGACGGGGATTGCAGCTCAGTGGCAGAACATGTGTTTAGCACAGGCAAGGGCCTGAGCGGGCGGATAATTTTCTTTACAGTTAATTTTTGGCTTTCCATGGCAAATAACACTCTTAGTTATTGAAAGCTAAGTGATTGCATGAACTCTGTGTTCTTTCTTATCTGCAGAGTTGCTCTATCAAATATTTCTAAATGCTACACCTTAATACAATTTCCTCTGAATGTGAGAAATAGTATTAATATATGAATAATATTAATAAATGCTAGCAGAAGAATAAGAAAACCTAAATGCTAATCCCTCTTTTACTATTTATCTGAGTGCTAGAAAATTGCAAACCATACCTGAAATTTCTTATGCATAGGGCTGATATTGAGTTACAAAAGTACAAAGATATGATCAAACATTCAACAGCTTTGCCCATTGCTGATAAACAAACTTAAGATACCATCAGTCATGAAAAATCAAAGTATGTCAAGTGCTAGTGTGATTGTATTAAAACAACAATAGCAGCAACAAACTTCTTACATTTTTGTTGGGTATATAAACTACTACAACCATTAGAGTAAATACCATAGATAGAGATTTGTCAAAGAACAATAGCTAGAAAATCAATGAGACCTACCTACCCCCTGTCTAGGTATCTACCCCAAAGTGAATAAGCCATCAGACTACAGCAATACATGTATAACCATGTGCACAGCAGAAAATTCACAGTAGTCAAATCCTGGAAGCAGCCTGTATACCCATTAACAGAAGAGTGGATATGAAAAAGTGGTACGTATATACAGTGGGATATTACTCAGTTTCTAAAGAAGGAGAAATTTGTGGGAAATTCCTCCCTTCAAAATATAGTGGGCAGGGCCCAGTGGGATGGCTCAGTGGTCTAAAGCGCCTGCTTGGGAAAGCTTGGGCAGCTTCAGAGACCGCGGTTCAATCCCCGGCACCACATGCTGTGCCAGCCCTGCCCTCAGGGCGGGCTGAGCTGCCATAAACATGAGTTAATAAACAAACAAAGATTCTGAAACAAGTAAAAAAGAATAAAATAAAATAAATCTTTTAAAAAAATATAGTGGGCAGTGAAATAATTCAGACACACAGCTGGTATACCATATGGTATCTATCATCTGGGCAAGATGAAGTACAAACTAAAGCTGCAAGACAGGTAGACGGTGATAAGGAGACGAATCTCTGGTGGATGGGGGAGGGGCCCAGGGGATCGAGAATGGGGAGCAAGGAGGAGGCAGTGAGGATACAGGGAGGAGGAGGGTGTGCCGTTCACTGGGTTCTGATGATGTATGTGTAAATTGTAGTCCGCAAACATGAACTAAGATAAATAACATCACAAAGAATGAAAAGGGGGAAAGAGAAATTAGTGTGCGGAGGAGCAAGCCAACAGGGGAGATGATTAAAAGAAAGAGAAACAAACTGTGTAGTACACATGCACCAACTCACTAAGACAATTAAAAAACACAAACTGCAAACATATAACAATAAATTAAAAAGTATAGCATGATATATTTGTTTCTACTTGACATTCTGGACACCAGGACTTACCGTCACTCCACCTGTTGTGTTTTGAAATCCCTCAGGATATTTGCACCAGGGAGGCTGCCCCTTCCTTGGGCTGCTCCAGCTGCAGCCCTGAGCAGCCTGGGACAGGTCTGACCCTGGGAAGGGGGCGCCCACATCACTCACTTGCTTCAAGGACTCTGCAGAATCCTCACTGCCATTCTGAGACCACGTGGCAGCGAGGAGCTGTCTACCCAAACTTCCTTCTCTTTTTCCTTCCAGGGTAACACAGTAGTCTGATGTCTCTTCCAGACCACATGGTTTCTGCATTTTCTCTCAGACATTTTTGCTCTAATAGACGTTTTGCATACCTAATCTCACTTCGGAATCTATCCATAACACATTTTAAGCTTCTTGAAATGTAATCTATGCAACATTGGGTGAAGAACCATCGTGAGTCATTACTGGCTGAAATGCAGCTCCCCAGATACTAAAGGAGAGGGTCTCAGTCTATCTTTGGAAGACAGAAAACCAACGTTTTAAATTTGAAATTAGCTTCTCAGCTCAGTGTTGCTAATATTCAGTTTTCAGCTCTGCTGTCATAACATTTTTAATGTTGTCATCCTAACTTTGTCTTATTTAATGCTTTCTTTAGGGGCAGGTGAATAAGACAGGGCTGTACTATGTAGCTCAGGCTGGCCATGAACTCATTATGTAGAACTGTCTGGCTTCAAACTCATGGCGAACTTCCTGCTTTAGCTTAGAGTGCTGAGATTACAGCCATGCACCACCAGGCCAGGCTTGTTCCATGCCTTCTGTCATAATTCTCATCCACTTCTTACATAATTTCTTTGTCTTTGATCTTCCCCAATACCAATATTATAAATATGGATGTGGGGTGTGGTTGACCCTTATTACTATCTTGTTGGTAGTTTTTCACTATCCTGAGACTATAATTCGGTGATGAGTGTTGACTTTGGAAGGTCATTGGCCACTGTGGATCTAAATATTTACTTTGTTTCATTCTTTTGTCTCTTCTTTAATGTAATTACACTTGTGATTTAGTGTTTGAAGTATTCCATGGTTCTTTTTCTTTTTCCTGTTTTTCTTTTATATATATATATATAT